>WOXC01008581.1:0-152972 GCA_011680675.1 Gymnobelideus leadbeateri
AGAGAGAGAGAGAAGAAGAAGAAGAAGAAGAAGAAGAAGAAGAAGAAGAAGAAGAAGAAGAAGAAGAAGAAGAAGAAGAAGAAGAAGAAGAAGAAGAAGAAGAAGGAGGAGGAGGAGGAGGAGGAGGAGGAGGAGGAGGAGGAGGAGGAGGAGGAGAAAGTATATATGCTAAAAGGCTGAAAAGGAGGTACATGGAGAGAATGCAAGAAAAGCATGGCTAGGGTATTCTAATGTAGAAGCCAATGTCCAGTCAGGAGATAAAAACCCTAAGACAGATGTTTCTCCATCGCAAAAACTTTGGTATGGGTTAAAAGGTTGGTGAGGCACTTGTTGGGGCGTGTAGACAAAGAATAATGTTGTGTTCAGTTCTGGGAACCACATTTAAGGAAGGGTATTTATGTACTCGAGAGTCTCTGGAAATGACAACTATAATAACAAAAGGCCTTGACTTTATGAAGATAAAATTCAGTTGTTGGAAAAGGAAATGTTTAGACTATAGAAGAAAAGATTAAGGGAAAAACATAATAGATATCTGCAAGGATGAGAAGATGGAATTGGCATGTTCTGCTTGGCTCTAGAAAACAGAATTTGGAGCTGAGGGTGGAAAGAAAGAAGGAAAGAAAGAAAGAAAGAAAGAAAGAAAGAAAGAAAGAAAGAAAGAAAGAAAGAAAGAAAGAAAGAAAGAAAGAAAGAAAGAAAGAAAGAAAGAAAGAAAGAAAGAAGGAAGGAAGGAAGGAAGGAAGGAAGGAAGGAAGGAAGGAAGGAAGGAAGGAAGGAAGGAAGGAAGGAAGGAAGGAAGGAAAGAAGGAAGGAAGGAAGGGAGGGAGGAGAGCAAGAAAGGAAGGAAGGAAGGGAAGGAGGGAGGGAGGAAGGAGCAAAGAAAAAAAGCAAATTTGGACTTAATGTAATAATCATAGATTTAGATCAGAAAGGGATGTCAGAGAGAGGCTAATAAATCTAGTGTCATCATTTTACAGATGAGAATACAAAGTTGAGTGGTCCTCTTGAAATCTCAGGGAAATCTATAGGCTCAAAGAAAATGGGTCAGGTTATGATATTCCCTTAAGTGGGGCCACAAATCAAAGACAGAACTAATAAACAAGCACAACCTCACCTATTCCGACCCTCAAGATTGAACCCATCTAAAAACCACACAAAACCTGTATCTTCAAGATTCTGATTTATGGTTATAACATCTTTTAATGAAGTATGAAATTTAGAGCAATTCAAGAGGGCATAACCCAGCTTATGTATATTTAGTCCTAGTGTCTTCCTCTCTGACCTTGTTTGGAGAGCTGGTGTTGGAAATGACTTAGGGATCAACTAAGCCCCTGCTCTTTTCTTACAGCTGAGAAAACCAAGGTTCAGGAAAACTGACTTTCCCAAGATTAACTAAGTGACAAGTATCACAGGCAGGATTTGAATCCAGGCCCTCTGATTCCAGAGTCAGGTACCATGTTGCCTCAATGTAAGCATCATGCCTACTTCAATGGTATCCCTATATTTCAGAAGATATTTTCAAGCTTATCTGAAAGTCTAGAAATTAGGGAGAATTTATCTCCCAAATAAATATGACTGTAATAAATAATTTTATTTTTGAATTATATACAGGTTGAGCTGCAACTCAGAAGCCGCATGCTAGAGTGAAGAAAGACTTAGATACAGAGTCAAAGGATCTGGGTTAAACCCCAGCCCTATTATTTACTATCCATGTAACAATGGACAAGTCACATTCACCTGTTTGGAACTCAGTTCATCTATTTACAAAATGAAATGAGTTACCTAAATGATATCTAACCTCTCCCTTTCCCCATCAGTGGGAAATCCATTTGTTTGCAGCTCTTGACATAAAGCCAATAACTTATTAATGTGGGAGGAGAGAAGGGGAATATGCATTTATTTAGTGCCTACTATATGCCTGGCACTAGGTTAAATACTTTTAAACCATATCATCTCATTTAATCATCAAAATAACCAGCAAATATTATTATTATTATTATTATTATTATACCCATTTTACATTTGAAGGAACTGAGGCAGAGGTTAAGTGATTTGCCCAGGATCACACATTTAATTTGACCCTCAAAATAACCACTAAGTGCTATTATTATCCCCATTTTAGAGTTGAGAAAACTGAGGGCAGACAGAGGTTAAGTGACTTGCCCAGAGTCACAAAGCTAGTAAGTATCTGTGGTCTAATTTGAACTCAGGTCTTCCTAACTCTGAGCTGAGAGCTCTGTCTACTGTGCCACCCCCTGCCTCTTTGCTTGTAATCAGAAATTACCTTCCTAAAATTCAACAACAGGCCAAAAACCACAGTATAAGTTAAATTACACTCATGACCAGAAAACACTAAATTAAAAATAGTCTCCATTGCTCCAACCCAAGCATCTTTTCCTCATGGGCAGGCAATTCTTATCTGCTGACCATACTGAAAAGAACTCCCACTTGAGTCCACATGAGTTATACCCTTCCAGGGCCAACATTCCTCCTAGAGAACCCAGCTGGAGATTATTCCTCCTCGTGCCCAATCAGCAACACTTACTGCTGAATTCCAACCAGTCTAATGGTTATTCCGGGTGATGATGTAAGAGGCCAAAAAAGCAGCTGGATTCTCAGCTTCCAGGAGGAGGCCTCAGTGCTGGCAGTTTGAAAAATAACCATTTAAGTCATTAATGGTGTAAATGTGATTTGGCTATCTATGAAAGAGACTAAATATTGGACCCCCTTGAGGCTATTTGCATGAGTTGCTTTTTAAATGACATCTGTCCTTGAAGAAAACATCTGTTTCTTATCAAGGGGTAAGAAAAAAAGTTAGAAGAACACTTAAGTAATCACAAGTGAGACAGAATGCAGAGAATGCTGGAAACTTTGACAAACAGTAGAAAAGGGGATGGGAATTTTCCAGCTTTCCATACTTTTAATAATACTGCCATCTACTGAGAGGTTCTTTTTCTATACCTAGTATGTCATTAGAGTTCTAGCCAGTTTCATTTCAGCCTTGTCCTGTATGGCTTTGTAGCTCATTCAATTAATTATTCTATTTATTGTTATGAGATTTTCCCCCTCCAGAAATTAATTACTCTAATTATCAAACTTTTAATAGCTGCTGATTTGGCATATGCAGAAAGCATCTGAGAAAACCGCACCCTACATTTCATTTGCATATTTCAGAGACATTGGTGAGCAACCTGATTTTTTCCTAAATTGCTTATTGTGAGTTTAACAGAGTCAAAACACTTTAATCAAATGGAACCTCTATTTGCATGACTAATTTTTCTAATTATGGCAGCACATTTGAAAAACTAAAGCTCACTTAGGCAGATCCTAGACTATGAGGACCCTCAGGATACACCTACACATGGCATATGTGGCCCTTGATTCATCCATCTCTGAACTGGATTGTTTTTATTGGGTTGTTTTTGGTTTTTGCAAAACATTTTTGTGTAATCCAGCCCAACTCTAAGTAGTAGAGCTTTCAGATAGGCAGAGGGTTGGGGGAAAGAGAAGCAAATCTGAGGTTTCTTCCAACTCTAAATGCTATGACCTTACATTTAAGTATAAAGATGGCCCAAAACATTGAATTGACCATTTTTAATCCAGGTGGGTTTGTTTTTGTTTTTTTTAAAGCAATTGGGGTTAAGTAACTTGCTCAAGGTTACACGGCTAGTCATTATTTATGTGTGGGTGCTCATTTTCTGAGGCTGGATTTGATCTCGGGTCATCCCAACTCCGAGGCCAGCGCTCTCACTCACTGCGCCACCTAGCCACCCCTTTAGGGCAATTGGGGTTAAGTAACTTGCCCAAGGTTACACGGCTAGGTTTTTGTTTGTGTGGATTAAGTGTCTGAGGCCAGCTCCGAATTCAGGTTCTTCTGACTCCAGGGCCGGGGCTCTATTCACTGCGCCACCTAGCCGCCCCTCCAGGTGGGTTTTTTTTTGTTGTTGTTGTTTGGTTGGTTATTGTTGTTTGGGGGCTTTTTTTGCTTTTGGGAGGGCAATTGGGGTTAAGTGACTTGCTCAAGGTCACACGGCTAGTTTTTGTGTTAAGTGTCTGAGGCCGGATTTGAACTCAGGTCCTCCTGACTTCAGGGCCAGTGCTCTTTTAACTGTGCCACTTAGTCACCCCAATCTAAGTGTTTTAAAACTGTTTACATGCAGCCTGGGAAAACTTTGAGGGTGTGACCCATAGGAATTACATGGTTTCATTTCCAAGAAGAGCCAAACCTCACCCATAGAGCCTGAGATTGCCCTGTGAGACCTAGAAAGACCTGATTTGAGAGTTAATCCATTTTTATTTATTAGCTATATGATAAAAACAATTAATCCATAATACATTCATTACTTCTCATACAATGTTTAACAATAAAATGTTCATTTTAGACTGAGAGATTCAGGAAGTAAAAGGTACCCCAACTGTCCATTATCTCCACTGTCTTCATCTCAGTCCTCCCTGGTCTCTCCAAAGTCATCAAGATCCAATGGCCAAATAGAATGTCCTTTTCTCAGTCCTCATCCTTCTGGATCTTTTTGTGATCTTTGACCATGTCCAACAGCCTCTCCTCCTGGCTATCTTCTCTTCTCTAGGTTTTGTGATTCCTCTTTCCTACCTATCAAACTGCTCCCTCTTCAGGGTCCTTTGCTGGACTTTTATCCAGGTCATAGCACTTACATTAGTATCTCCCAAGACTGTCGTTTCCTGGGCCCTCTTCCCTTCATTCTTTATGTCACTTTTTCTTGGGGATCTCACCGACTCCTTTGTTTCACACGACATCTTTATTTAGATAATTCTCAGATCAATTTACCCTGCACTAACCTCTCACCTGACCTCCAGTCTCATCCAGTTGGATGCCATCATCTTTTCTCCCAAGCCTCTCTTTCTTTCCAGCTTCCCTATTACTGTTGAGGACACCACCTTTCTCCCCATAACCCAGGCTTGGAGACTCCATGTCATCCTCCACTCCTCATTTACACTCACCCTACAAGTCCAATCTGAGGCCAATCATGTCATTTCTGCTTTCTTAACATCTCTTAGATACATTGCCTTCACTCAGCCACTACCCTGGTACAGGCCCTCATTGCTTTATGCCTAGGTTACGAGGTCTGATCATGCCACCTTCCTACTCAATGGCTCCCAACTACCTCTGGCACCAAATATCTGCTTGTCTTTCAAAGCCCTTCACAACCTAACTTCTCCCTACCTTTGTAGTCTTCTTACTCTCCTTCACACACTCCATGATCCAGAAACTCTGGCCTCCTTGCTGCACCTCATACAAGACATTGCATCTCCAGACTCCTCTCCCTCCTCACTTCCACCTCCTGGCTTCTATGGCATCCTTAGTGACACAGCTCAAAGCCCACCCACTGCTTTTTGTTGTTGTTGAATCATTTTGGTTCTGTCTGACCCCTCATGACCCCATTTGGAGTTTTCTTGGCAAAGATATTGGAATGGCTTGCCATTTCCTCCTCCAGCCCATTTGACAGATGATGAACTAAGGCAAATAAGGTTAAGTGACTTCCCCAGGGTAAATTAGGAACTGGAAGGAACAACAGTCTATCGAATCCTGAGCTCCTTAATCTCTCTCAGTCTCAGTTATATTTTACAGCCTCATCTAATAAGATGAGGAAACCAAGGCTCAGAGAAGTAAAAACAATAGTAGCTAACAAAACACAGTGTTTTACAAAATGCATGCTGTCTCATTTGATTCTGAAAATGTCTGTAAAAGAGGCACTATTAGGGCGGGTAGGTGGTGAAGTGAATAGAACACCAGCCCTGGAGTCAAAAGCACCTGAGTTCAAATCCAGCCTCTGACACAACACTTACTAGTTGTGTGACCTTGGGCAAGTCACTTAACCCCAGTTGCCCCACCTTTCCTCACCAAAAAGCAAAAGGAGGCACTATTATTACCTCTTTTTACAGATGAGGAAACTGAGTCTGAGGGAGGGTAAATAATTTGTCCAGGATTTCAGAGCTAGTAAGTATCAAAAGTAGGACTTGAACTCAGGTCAAATTCCTAATTCCAAGTAACACTTATTCAATTGACTTGTCAAGAAGCATTGTCTAAATATGATCTTTCCCATTGTAATGATAGTAATGCAGCATCACTAACTGAAAGATCTTTGGGCTGAATGACGTTAAAAGGGTTTTATTAGTTCCAGCTTCCATAGTCCTGGATGCCTTTATTTTTCCTTCTGACAAAAAAGTGATTGGAGACATTGCCCTGCCACTGTCTGTATCAGTGCTCGAATAAGGGATCTTGTTGAAATATCTTTCAGGAGGAATTACCCAGGAACTATTTCATAGGATTCAGAGTAAGAAGTGATGAAGAAAAGATCATTCTAAGTCATTAGTAATGCATGACCAAAAAATTGAGGAGTAACTGTACCTGTGGGTGATCTTCATGATACAGGGAAGGAAGCAGCCTGAGCATGACGCAGACGACCCCAGGGTGCATGATGACGACCTCAGCATCATCCATCCTAAACAAAAGGGAAAAAATGAGCAGCTCCAGCTAGAGGCCATAAAGGGCCTTCCTCTTCATCTGTTGGCCACACTCTCAGAATCATTCCATCTGGGCAGCCCCAGATGTCCACCAATCATTCACTCTTCCCCAACAGGTGAATTGTATTTTTAATACAAAAAAAAAAAAAAACCTGGAAAGAACCCACATGTCCAACTATGGGGGATAGCTGAACAAAATTGGTTCTGTGATACTACAGAGAGGCAGCCTCAGAGGGAGAAGGAAGGACTCATCTTGTCTCTGACATATCCTGGCTAGGTGATGTGGGACAAGTAGCTTCACTTCTTGGAGCTGCAGGCAAGGCTCCCCTTTACAGAACACATGCCCTGATGCATTAGTAGAGATGCATTTTCCTCACTAAGAGTTTCTCTATTCTCATGCTGTCACAAGGCCTGACCAAAAAAGTACAATGGAGTATTATTGTTCCTTGAGAAATAACAAACACACGGACTAACACTATATGGTGATAAAAATAATAGCAGCAAAATCTGAAAAATATTAAAAAGAAATTAAAAGGGTCAATAAAAACAAATAGGGAATTTTTTGTTACTATTTTATTGATGATAATGTGTATATTACCCACCTTTAAACTAGGGGATTTTAAACTGGCATCTGTAAGGGCCTTTTTTTTTTTTGTCTTTTGAAATATCTTGATAACCATATGTCAATATAATTGGATTCCCTGGAAATTCTATGTATCTTATTTTATGTATTAAAATATTGTGAGAAGGAGCCCATTGGCATCTCTATATTGTCAAAGGAACCCATGACAAAATAAATCTATGAACTCCTCATAAATAATTAAATTTTTGGTTTATGTACATTTTTTTATTGTTTCAACTTGTGAATATCTGTTTCTGTTTATATTAAGTATGGATTTTGTTTAAGTCTTATTTTGTGAACTGACAAATTGGATGAAGGCCCCATCTGAGATATCAAGACCAAACTTGTGAATATCCCATAATGCAAATTATTAGCTGCATTCTGCCTTTCTCTGCCTTCCAAATCTGGCCAAGTTACTTCAGGGAAGTTTCTCTCTGCCTTCTTTTATAGCATGAATATAGCATCATTGCTAACCTGGGAGTCAGGAGACCTATATTCCTGATTCAGACACTTCCTAACTGTATCCCCTTAATTTCTGAGAGCCTCAGCTTCCTTTTCAGTAAAACAGGGATGATAATGCTTTCCTTATCTACCTCACAGGCTTGTCATAGAAATCAGGTATTTGTTATGTACATAACAATTCAGGTCATTGTTATGTATGATTGTTATACATGTAGAACATTGGGAAACCCTGATGCTACAAAAATGGGAGTAGCTACTATTTGTGCTACTGAAAATTAAAACAAAACCACCAGGACAAACCTGATGCCATGATAAGAACAAGGAGTGTTAATGACACCTTTTATCAAAGAGAAGAAAAATCATGTTTTGAAGAAATTTGACATAATTTAAAAAGTGCCCTCATACTTGTAAGCCTTTGGAGATGACTAGAAGTCTCTTTCTGACATACTTTCTGCCTCCTCCTTCGTTAATTAAACCTTAATTTTCCTCAAGCACAAGTGTTGGAGAAAAGCCGACCTACATCTTACTCCATGTTGCTATTTCTTTGGCTTTATTTAATTACTTACAATGCCAGAGTGTTTTCCCTGATATTTATTATTACAGTTGGATGGTATTTCAGGGACCTTCTGTGCTAAATAGGTTTGGGAGAAAGCAACCAGGGCTCAGAACACTTTCCAAGTTAAAAGCTACTGATTTATAAATGTACTTCAGAAGCTGAATCTATAATTGGAGGACTGACTATATGATATACTGGAATATTCTAGAACTCAGCTTGCTGCAGAGCAACAATTAATATGATTTTCAGCTCCATTTATTCAGTGAAGATTGGAGAACAGAAGGTAAGTTCCCTGAGGTCAGGGACCACCTTGCTTTTGTTTTTGTATCCCTAATATTTAGCACAGTGCTTACGTATTGTAGGTGCATAATAAATCTTTGTTGACTGGTTGCTTGGCATCATGTTTTTCAATCACTGAGAGAGGATAAAAAAGTACAACATTTGGACTACCACCCCATTTCACACCAGATTCCAGTCACCTTGGAACCACTCAGTATTCCTAGAGCTAATCTTTCCCTTTCCCACCTTTATGCTTTTGCTAAGAGCACCACTCATAACATATCTTCTCGTTATTCACATTGACATATATAGTAGGAATTAGGAACCAGTGATAGAGACTATACCTAGAATATTTCAGATTGTAGGGATCTCACAGGTGAAGCAACTCCCTCCACTTTTTATGCAAGTTATCTCAGAGAGCTGCTTAGAACACTTAAAGGTTAAGTAACTTACCGAGGGACAGAAAGTCAGAGGTGGGATTTGAAACTAGACCTTCTTGGTTCCAAAGCAAGATCTGCTACACTGTGGCCATCTCTGTCAATTGAATTTAATTGACTTCATGGTCTCAAGGAGTTTGCACTCTATTTAGAGGGACACGATGTATCCATGTGAAGATAAATAATATAACTACAAGTATCACAGGACAGTGATATATGGACTAGCTATAGAAAGTAAATGCCGGTCTATAGCAGGGAATAATCAGGCCATGGTAAGTCCCAAGGGAAATGTTCATGGAGGAAACAGTATTTGGGGTAAGCCTTGAAAACTTTGTAGGACTTGGATAGGTTGGAGAAAGAGCAGGACATTTCAGGCCAGGGAATGTTGTTGCAAGGACATGGGAAGGGGAATATATTTTATAAAAGGAACTAAAGACTAGAAGCAAGAATAAATATAGTAATCACAGGGGACATGAGGATTAGTGTCACAACAGTGAAAGATTTATGGAAACAGAATGGGAAATGCAAGACAGCTAGAAATTCAAGCTTGCAGGAGACTACCCTTGCATACTTGGCTGGAGATATGGAATATATCTTATGCACAATGAAAACCACTCATTGTTTTTGAGTTGGATAATAACTTTAGTTAGTCAAGAGCACATCATACAGAGAGAAGAAAGGGTCATTCTATTAAGAAAGTGGTCTCATATCATGGACCATAGAGTCAACATTTTAAGAGAGATTACTTTTAAACAGAATTGTGAGACATGCAGAGGCTCATATAACACAACTTGCCCAATCTCATGGATTGAAGAGACAATTGTGAATAAAAGATGGGTTTGTACCAGGTGGACTTTGAGGTTCCTTCCAGTTCTGATATCCTGCAATTCCTATGTAGACTTTGGACTAGGCAATATTCAGTTCGTTGCAACATACATTTATAAACCATGTACTCTGTGTATGGCACTGTGTTAGGTGCTATGGAGTGATTTAAAGACAAAATGAAAGCCGTGTCTGGCTTCAGGGATCTTATGTCTTACCTAAGGAATATCATTTAGTATAGATAAGTAAAAGTAGGGGAATTAGGAAAGATTTTGAGTAAGATTTCAAGCATTTATCAAGAGCCTACTAGGTGTTGTGCACTATACTAAGTACTGGGGATATTTAAAAAGAAACAAAACAACAAGAACAAAATCTATCCCTGCTCTCAAGGAGTTCTTAATCTAAAAAGGGTAGCAGTAAGTATGTTTCCAGGTAATGGGGAAGGAGCTGGGAGAAAAGGAGAGCTTTAGCTTGTGGGAGTGAGGAGGTAACTGATGGAACAAGATCATGGAAGAGACAGAAATAATATGACTCACAGATAACACAGATGACTCAGTGCTAAGTCATGAAACATATTGCTTGTGCTAACAACAAAATTTCCAGCCTGTTAATGGGTGCCACCATCATGGACTGGCATGTGAAAAATCTGCCGCAAAAGAGAAATCAAAAGCTGCTTTATACCAGAGAGGAGAGAATGGGAAAAGCCCCGGTTATTCTTCTTAATCTCATTTCCAACATTCCCTTTTTGCAATAATAAGAAAGTCTTCCAGGGAGAGGGCTAGGAAGGGGGCGATGTTGAGCATGGAGGCCTCCAGCTAGAAGCCAACCTTCTGACACATAGCCCCCAGGCTTCCAGTGGTGCTTCTACTTAGGAAGAAAGACAAAGAGCTTTATAGATACAACACACCACCCAAATGAAGCTTAAGGGCTATTAGCACAGCTAATCCATGGGAAGGCAGCTGGAGCAGCTATTCTAGAGCAGTGGGGACACCAGATTTACATCAAGTTTAGAGCCAATTAAAACAGTTTGAGCTCCCCTAATCATAAAAACCACAAGGAAAAAAGGGTCTGCCTCAAGATTTAGGGCACTAGCAGGGACATTATTCAAGATAAAGGGGAAACATAGTTCAACCAGTCACAGTGTTTGGAGCTAATTCCCCAGACTATTATCTTTCTTTAAGAAACACACCAACTGGAGTAAAATTGACTCTGCAGTCTCCTGTAGGAGGACTCTGAGACTGCATGAGTTTGGTTATGGGAGCAAAGAAAAAGGGGCTAGTAAACCAAGAGCAAAGACTCATTGGAAACAAATTGATAATGCTTTGCAATTAGAAAAGGTTTTAGATATCCTGTGACCCAATAGCTTCATTATACAAACATAAAATTATACAAAACCCAGACAGAGAAGTAAAGTGACTTGGCCAAAAGTACATAGCTAATAAGTAACAGAACCATAATGTGAACCCACAGACTTTAGTGCTAAATCTTTGGTTCTGTCCAGTGCACTGGACTGCCATTACAAGTTTAATGCCCATAATCTGAGGACTATACTAGTTAAAGGCATGAGTTCCATTATCAGAAATTCATCTACCACGTATCTATCTCAGGGATCTTATGATATGGTATACATAGGTCAGAAGGAGTTGCTATCATCATCTGTGAAGAACATGACAAAAAAAAGAAAAAGCAAACATTTTGAAGTTCAAAACTGTATTCAGGTTCAGTATTCAATCAACTGGTAATGTAACATTGAGTGATCGTTGATAAGGAGAGAGTTGGCTGGCTGGTAGACCAGTATCATTCCTAGAAAGGGGTTTAATTAAATTCTCACAGATCTCTTTTATCTCTTGGGGAATGGTTTAAGGCGTGGCCTCTTCCTTCACTGTCCTCCTCTCCTCTCTTCTCTAGGGGCTGGAGATTTAATAAATCATTTCCCCCCTCTCCTACCCTTCACCCCAGTCCTAATTATAATAATTGAGAGCCATCTCCAGTAGTCCTAAACTATATCTTGCCAGTGGATCCAGATCACTCCAATAAGAGGGAGGCTGGTGATGTTGCCTCACTTAAATCCAATTCACTTGTAAGTCAAAACATCACTTTCCTGATGTCATTGGTCCTCTTCCAAAATGAAGGACAAAACAACAAAAATACAACAATTAGTTAGATTTTAACCCAGGGGCAATATAATGGCTCACAGGTCTAATTCATCCCTTTTTCTGCTATTTCATGCAGTTTATATCAAATTAAAAATAATTCATACAACTGTAATAGCTAGTAGCTCCCAGTTAGGAAAATTTCTAACATTTGGGAAGACATGTGACTCTCTCTGTTCTAATTTAAATAGTATATATTTCTAGCTAAGCCCTGGATTTCTCTATTCTTCTTTTTGACTAAATCTACAAAACAAGTATACAAAACCCATCAACTCTGAACTCTTTATTTGTGAAGCAAATATCAGGATATAGGAAGTAGATAAAAGAAATGAGCAGTTTTTAAATAGCAGTACCCATGAAGCACCAGGAAAGAAACTGGGGAAATAGGAGACCTTTTGGAACTGCGTCTTTGAAGATGCAATCACAGTCCATAGGCTCAATCCAAGCTTTCTATTCCAAGATAGCTGCAGGAACCCAATAAACTACTTGTCTTTCTCTTCTCTGCCTTAGCTCATCCCTTTTTTCTCCCTTCTTCCATTGATCCTCCCTGTACCACAGCATTTTTTCCTGCTCGGCTCATTAATTCAAAGTAGGGGTGAGGACACCTATTGGTCCTTGTGGTCATTGCTACTCAGCCTATGCAGTTCCTGCTCTTTCCACAATCTGTTTTCTTTGATATGCGTCTTTTTCAAAATTGTCCTGTGGGACTTGAATCTGCCTTCCATCTAAAACATAGGTGGTGCAAAAAATGAACCTGGAGTTGGGAAGATTCCTCTTTGTAAGTTCAAATCCAGCCTCATATACTTACTAGCTGTGTGACCATAGGAAAGTCACTTAACCCTGTTTGTCTTAGTTTCCTCATCTGTAACAGGAGAAGGAGAAGGAAACGGCAAACCACTCCAGTATCTTTGCCAAGAAAATCCCAAATGGGTTCACAAAGATTTGGACATAACTAAACAAAAACAGAATAGAATGACAAAGGAATAAAGCTGCACAGAGAAACAGGTGACTCCTTTCCTATGCTGAAAATATCCACAGCTCCCATGCTAATGGTGCCTTCCTACTCTCAATAATCATAATATAGGAAAAGCACTTTGAGAACCTTAAAGTCTTATATACAAACCTATTTATACACATTGTTTCCCACATTAAACTGTAAGCTCATTGAGGGATCATAGTGTTTTCTTCTTTATCTCCAGTGCTTAGAGTAGTGCCTGGTATACAGTAGGTGCTTAATAAATCATTCTTGATTGGGCGTTCCACAGCATTATCATTGATTTCTCCAGTGGAAGATTAGGGAGGCATTCAATTGGCCTACTAACACTTCAGTGTCCATTATCTGCTCACAAACAAGGACATAATTTTATTCCAGCTTCAAAGTGAGTAGAGAAATCATGGGAACAGTATTTAAAGGGAAAGAAACAAGACTTTATTACACATTTGTTATGTGCTAGGCATTCAGCTAAGTGTTTTGAAGCTATTAACTCACAACCATTGACCCTCACAACAATCCTATGCATAGGTAAATTACTATAATTATCCCCATTTTATGGTTAGAGATGGAGAAATGTGGTCTAGACCAGGGGTGGGGAACCTGTGTGGCTTGTCCACCCCTGGTTCCCCACCCTGATCTAGACAAAAGAACAATTAGATGAAAAACTAATTGAATGGCCATACTCAAAGAGTACTCATAAATGGTTCAAAATTAACTTGGAAGATCTCCAATGGACAGCCTTAGTGAATTGTAATTGACCTTTACTATTTATCATTTTATTAATGATTTGGATAAAAATAGATTCACAGAGGACTCAAGTCAGAGAGGGATTGCTATAATACTGGGCAAAAGTAAGGATTCAAAAAGATGACAAATTCGGCCACAGCTTAATCTAATACAATGAAATTTTTTTAGCAGAAATATAAAGATTAACATGAGTTTTTTTTTTCTTAAATCAACTTTACAAGTAAAAGATGGGAAATATGTTCAGATTAATTCTGGTCTGAACAAGTCTGGAGGTTTTAGTGGATTGGAAGTTTAATATGCTAATGGGATCTTCAGTTTCATTAAGTTAGGCATGGTTACCAGGAATGAAGTAAGTTAAGTTCAGTCAACATCTTTATTTTTATTGGTTAAGGTAATCTAGTTTATGACCTTATTTATCATTTTTTGGAGGGGGGAAGGGAAGGCAATTGGGGTTAAATGACTTGCCCAAGGTCACACAGCTAGTTAAGTGTCAAATGTCTGAGGCAGAATTTGAACTCAGGTCCTGCTGACTTCAGGGCCAGTGTTCTATTCACTGTACCACCTAGCTGTCCCCAGTCAACATTTTTAAATGCCTACTATGTGCCAGACTCTGTGCTAAGTGCTAGGGATGCAAATGTTGGTCACAACTCCACTTTCCCCTTCCCCTAATTGATACAACTCTTCCCTTCCCCTAATTGTTCTGTAAGCAAGCACAACTCTACCCTTCCCCTCCCCTAATTGATCCATGGGAGGGAGTTTCAGCCTGGGGTACACTTCAAGCCACTGGAAATTCAAATGTACACTGACCAATCACTGATTGTAATTTCAGCTGGAAATTCAAATGTACACTGACTAATCACTGATTGTAATTTCAGCTTACATAACCAGGCTCTTGAATCTCTTTAAACCCTCCCCCTTACTCCCTTGGGCAAGTTACCCCGACAGTCCCACGGTAATAAATCCACTTCGAAATTTCAATCTTGGGGATCTTCTGTCTCACTCCTTATTTAGCTCAACACAAACAAAGGTAAAAAAGACAGTTCCTGACCTCAAGGAGTTCACTGTCTAATAGGGGAGAGAACACACACACAACAATGTACAAATAAGATACATACAGGATAAATTGGAGATAATTGACAGAGAGAAAGTATCAGCATAAAAGAGAATCTGGGAAAGCTTGTTATGTAGAAGGTATAATTTTAGCTGGGACTTGAAGGAAGCCAGGAGCCAAAAACAAGGCAGAAGAGATTACTAAATTTGGAAGACAATGAGGCAGAATGCATTAAATCAGGAGGGACAGCCTTATAGGTATGTAGAATGGCCAGTGAAAATGCAGATTGGGGAAATGTATTTTGTGAGAGGAATAACAAGGAAGCCTGCATCACAGAGTGCATGGAGGGGAGTAAGTTATAAGAAGGCTGGAAAGGTAGGACAGCCCTGTGCTAAGGGTTGGAATAACAAATATAAGTGGAAAGACAGTCTCTTAGGAAGGGCTTTGAACACCACAGGACTTTATATTTGATCCCAGAGAGAATAGGAGCCATTGGAATTTATCGAATAGGAGAGCAACATGGTTAGATCCATGCTTTAGGGAGATTAATTTGACAGCTGAGTTTAGAACTGATTGGAGTGGTTGGAAGATGAAGGAAGGAGACTAATCACTAAGCTATTGGAATAGTTCAGGTATGAGGTGTGAAGGCCTATCCTGGGTTGATGAAACTGTCAGATCAAAGAAGGGATTTGTTGTGGGGTGGGGGAGAATACATTGTTTACAATTTAAGGTAGAAGTCAATAAGTAGGTTTCATTTAATCAATAATAATAAACAAAGAGAAGCATTGGTTGCCCATAGAAAAGAGAAGTCCCTATGGGACCAGCAGTGCTCAGGATGCAAGCTCTTACACAGAATTGCTTATACTTAGTCAAGATAGGTTCACAATAAGTCAGACTCTGGCCCTGAAGACAAGTAGTTTAGTAATCTAGCATAGGAGACAAAGACTCCATAACTTTGTCAATGTCCTAAGGGGTCAGAGACCAATATTTTTGAGTCTCTCCTTTCACATAGGCTGGGGTAGAAGAGAACCAAAACACAGGGACTAGACATGGTGGCCCATCTACACTAACTAGGAACCTTATCAGAAAATGACATTTTATGTGAAAAAGAGAAAAAAGAAATAAAGGAAAAGAAAAAAGAAATGTAAAGACATCTCTCTCTCTCTGATACCACATCTTGATATAAGGGAATATCTAATAATTGAAGCTTTCCAAAATCTGGAAGTGGAGAGAAGCATTATTCTCATTCTTCAAGTCAACCTTGGTTATTATAATTTGTCAGCATTCAGTTTCAATTGCTTCATTGATGGTAATTTATATTGTATTGTTTATTATTTTCCTAGTTCTTCTTTCTCAACTTTGTATCAGTTCAGAACTGTCTTTTAATGCTTCTCTATAGTCATCATAAACATTTCTTACAATTCAATAATCTTCCATTGCATTCATATAGGACATTCTGTTTAGCCACTCCTAGTCAATTAACTAGTATTTATTAAATGCTTACCATGTGCCAAGCACTGTGCTAAGTGTTGGAAATACATAAATAGAAAGATAGACTCTGATCTCAAGTATCTTTTATTCTAATTGGGAGGGAGACAATCCATTGAAGGGGGTGGGGAGGGAGAAGGGGAGGCAAATGTACCAAGTGAGGGGCCATGATAGAGGGGAAGTGGAGATGAATAAAACATGACTAATCTGGGTATCCTCTTTATTTAAAAGTCTAGGAAGAATCAAATAATCAGAGGGAGAGACAACAGAGGCAAAGGATACTTCTCAGTTCTCTACTACTACAAAAAGTGATAATATAAATATTTTGGTGTAAGAGGGTCTGTTTTTTAGTTACAAACAAGGCATATATGTCTAGCAGTGGAACCTCTGAGATTATGGATTTATTGGTCATACTCTTCCCATTAATCCATGTTGTTTTCCAGAATGACTGACTGAATTATCACTTCCACCAAAAATGCATTAGGGTCAATGAGTTAATAAGTATTTACAATGAATGAGGTTCTGTTCTAAATATTGGGAATCTGTAGAGTGAAGTTAAAAAGCTGAGGATGGTTTTGAAGTTGTGAGCCTGGAAGACTGGCTATAATAATAATGCCTTTACTCAAATACCAGAAAACTGAATCCCAGAACTAGAAAGCCAAAGTCATTACAGTAACCGTGAAGTTGGTACACATGGTTAATGCAGTGAACACACACATTCCCAAGCCTCCACAACAGAACAGGTTCCCTCAAGCAGGGATCCTCCTCTCTCACTCACAGTAGCTCCTCAGCCTGGTTCTTAGAAGCTCTCAGCAGAAATTCCCAGAGCAAAAGTCTCAGCAGAAGTTCCCAGAAGAAAGTTATCAGCAGAAGCTCCAGCCTCCACATGCTCGCTGAGAGAAATTTTGGCTCTCTCAGCCTGAGCTCCTCCCTGTTCTGCCCCTTCCTGTTATAACAGCAACTTCCTCCCAAGGTGTTAACTACTTCTGTGTTAATTAAATAGCTTAAACAAGGTGTTAACTTGAAACAAGGTGCTAAGTACCTGCTTACTTGCCAATACAAAGGCCATGGAAGATCTTCAGATTCCATTAATATTACATTGGCAGTGATCAAGACAGTAATGGGAAGTTTGGGAAAGGAGTGGGCTTGGAGAGAAAGACAATGAAATCTATTTTGAGATGCTGTTGCAAGCACCCCAGTATCCCCAGGGTGGCTGCCAACATAGGTTCTTATATCTGCTTTTCTAAAGGAAAGCAACTCAAAATGGGTTAACAATCTTGCTTTAATCAATCAAACATATCATTTACCTAGTTCAGGGGAAAAAGTCAGCACCCCAAACTTCAGAGTATACAGACAGGTTACAAGCATAAGTTACAAGAAGACAGAGAAACATTTCAAGCAGACAGGCTCCCAGCTGTCTGACCATTACATCTATACCTAGTCAGTTACCAGAGAAGGGAAGCATCAACATCTGGGTTTTCAAAGCCAGGGGCTCTCAATGGCTGCCCAGAGTCTCATCTGGTCAAATCACACAACACTTCTCAAAGTGAGCCCCAAAACAAAGCCTCACATAAGGGTTTATATAGCTTTCTCCTGGGTCAGAGAATGTAACAACCCTCTTGTCCACTGTCCAATCACAAAGTATCTCTGGAAAAACAAGCCTCTGGACACAGGCTGCAGGTGCACTTAAGCCTATCAAAGGGCCTAGGATCAGGGAAAATCTTAAATTTACATTCTGATGCCTACAAAACATCTTACCTCTATCCCTGACTTCCTTCAAGTACTAGCTAAAATCCTACCTACTACATGAAGGCTTTCTTGATTCCCCTTAATGTCAGGTCCTGTACTCTGTGATTAGCACCAAGTTATCCTACACACACACACACACACACACACACACACACACACACACACACACACACACATCTTATTTGTACATAGTCGTTTGCATGTTGTCTCCTCTATGAGACTGTTAATACCTTGAGGATGGGGACTATTATTTTTCTCCTTTATTTGTATCCCCAGGTCTTAGCATGGTGCCTGAAACATGGAAGGTTCCTAATAAATTCCTGCTGACTTAAAGACAACCACTTCAAGATGTCCAAAAGGCAGTTTGCGATATAGAATATGAGCTCATGAGAGAGACTGGGACTGGATATATAGATCTGGGAGACATCTGCAGAGACGAGAGTTGAAGTCACAGGTGCTAATGAGATCATCAAGTGAGATAATATGGGGGGGGAAAGAGAAGAAGAGTAAAAAGACCCTTGGAGACACCCACAAGTACTGGGCACAACATAGATGAAGAACCAGCAAAGGAGGTTGAGAAGCAATCAGACAGTAAGTGAAAAAAGAAAGAACAACGACATGAAAATTTAAAGAGAAGACAGTATTCAGAAGGAGACAGTGACCTACAATGCCAAATGCTGCACAGAAGTCAAGAAGGATAAGTATTAAGAAAACACTATTGAATTTGGCAATTAAGAGATCATTGGTAACTTTAGAGAAACCAGATTTTAATGAATGGCTAAGTTCAAAGACAGATTGCAGCAGGTTTAGAAAAGAGTGAGGAAGAGGAAGTGGAGACACCTAGTATACACAGTTTTATCAGAAACTTAGCTGGGAAAGAGAGGAGACATATGGGATGATAGCTAGTAGGAATGATTAGGGTTTGGGAGAAGACATGGATATGTTCATAAGCAGGAGAGAAGGAGCCAGTAGATAGGGAGGGAATGAAGACAAAAAGAAAGAGTAGATGGAGGTTGGGGGGAGGGAATAGGAACAAGGGTGAATGTAGGCTGGAAAATATAAGGACACATTCTAAGGGATAATTTCCTTACAATCATCACTGTCCAAAACTTGAATGGAATACCTTGGAAAAGAATAACTTCTCCATTACTTGGCTATTTATAAGGGATACTGAAGACATAATTCATGCTTTGGTTTTATAAGATAATCACTAACATCTCTATCATTTCCAAGAATTCTATGACTCTGTAAAATTAACAGACAAGATCTTCTTACTTTGGAAGTATTCAATTTAAGATTGAAAAGCAGACCAGTCC
This sequence comes from Gymnobelideus leadbeateri, assembly GCA_011680675.1. Lineage (NCBI taxonomy): Eukaryota > Metazoa > Chordata > Mammalia > Diprotodontia > Petauridae > Gymnobelideus > Gymnobelideus leadbeateri. The sequence goes on from WOXC01008581.1 coordinate 19,178, forward strand.
ATTCACGTAATAATGCCTTTATTGTAAACACATTTTACCTCTTGGCTACCAATGACCTAAGCCCAGTACAGTTTAGACTTAAGGCCTCAGTAAGACTTTAATGTTAATAGCAAAAAAAAAAATTAATTTATCAAAGGAATCTGGATTACTTTCTTGTCCATACTATGCAAAGGTGCATTTTCTAGCCTCTTATTAACTAAAATGATAATAGACTTTTGATATAAAAATATTATCTTATCAGGGAACCTGTGATAACTATTTAGACAGAGATCTAGCTATCTTTTCAATTCAGAACAACTAAATATTGAATATGATATTCAGCTTATTAGAGATGTGGAATAATAATAAAGGGTATAGGTAAGACATGAATGAGATATTATAATACACAGGAGAGGATACAATAACACAAAGTTTGAGATCATAGCCCCATAGTAAGTTACAACTCAAAGCAGTCTTAGAGGTCACCTAAATCAACCTTCTCATTTGACAGGAGAGAAAACCATGCCAGTGAGGTACATGCCTTGTCTTCTCATCCAAATTAAACTTTGATATACAAAGTCATTCAAATTTCCTAAATATTCTATTTGTGATAAAGTCATTCCTAAGAAATTGTCATCTTCAGGTATCTTACAAAAACCTATCTATTTTTTTTCATAAATGGAATTTAGGTACAATTTCAGAATCAAGAATCAAAGACTTACCTGTCATCTTGGTCTGGCCATATCATAACATTGAATGATCTGAAGCTGCTCTTGTCAGTCCTGGAATATCCATCAGTTTGAATAGGCATATTTTTCTGAAGATCCATGGTCACTTCCTCTGGAGTTTGCTTCCATTCCTTCAAGCCATTCCCCAAGTGGAGGGTGCCTCTGGCCATACTATCAAGAAAACTCAGAATCTGGAGGCAACTCCTTAGTGAAGATGGGAATGCCTCAGAAGAAGAAAAGGCAACATTTAACAAGTCTGTAAATGTCCTGGCTCTCTCAATGATAAAGGGGTGTGGTGAGGCTTCCCCTTGCTCCTGATTTCCAAAGCAGCCCAGTGAATAAAGGTCTTCAGCCAGCTTCTCAAACAAGTTATTTCTCCTGAAAAAGTCACTATTGACTAAGTCCAAGTGTAGAGCTGCTGTCATTGCCCAGAGTGTGTAGAGGACGAGTTCCATTATTTGACTTGGGGTGATTGGGGCCCATGTCTCTGATGGGGGATCCTGTAGAGATCCTTCCATGTCAGATAGGAGAGAGAGAAGACCATTGAAGCCGCTAGAGGTTCTGAAAGCTGAACGACCTTTAGGGTTCTCCAGTATTCTTTGGAGAGACTGTGATATTGGAAAGAGAAAATTAAACAAGGGTTAAACAAAACCTGAGCCATAAGTTTTGGCAAAAAATTTAAGGGTTGATTTTTTTAAACTATTGGTCAACAAACATTTCAGCAAAATTATCAGCAGACTAGCTGCCTCAGATTTGGAAAGAGAAGATTGAACAAAGGTTGAACACAATCCGGGAGATAAGTTTTCACAAGATTTCCAGGGGATGTGTGTGTGTGTATGTGTGTGTGTGTGTGTGTGTGTGTGTGTGTGTGTGTGTTTAACCAATTGACAAATAAACATTTCTGCAAAACTATCACTAAGTCAGCAAGTTGCAACCTCTCGGTGCTCTTGTCAACTCTTTAAAACTCAAAGTTGCAGAGAAGGTGTTAATCTATACTGGCAGATGGAGATTATTCATCTAGGAATTCCCTATATCTGCTGAAATCACAGATTTAGTTTAAGGTCAGCAGCCTTACTTTCTCCCCCAGAGCCATCTGGATCCAGTGACTAGATATACATCAGCATGACTGGAGATAAACCAGGATGCAAGGCCCTTTTTGACTAAGGCCCTTTCACTTACTCACTTAGAGTGAGGTGATGCCCATTCAGGGAATGGGCCTCTTTAAAAAGTGAGTCAAGGGATGGACCCTTTAGTTAAAAAATAAAGAAAAAATTAAGGTGGGAGGGGAAGACCCTCAGGATTGCTGTTCCAAAGGAAAACAGTTACCATTGACATTCACTCTAAGGCAGGAGGGCCCAAAATACAGCCATCAAGTGGAGCTTGGGCTGGGACTTATTGTGGTCTGTCTGAGAAACATGAAAGTTGAATCCAAAGTTCTCTTAGATCTCTTTGAGTTCCACCATTCAAGGAACCTGTAGTCTTTGTTTACCATATAACTTCATTTATGATGGTGATCACTACAGTATTGATATATCTACATTTCCCAATAGCTATGCTGCTTTTGGACTTCTTTGGAGTTTTTCATCATTTCCCCTTGCTTTCCCAGGAAACTCATCATTGAGAAATATCATCCTGCAAGATAGAATCTGCTCGGTATTCATCCCCAGTCCCTACTGCCCCTCAGATTGGATCCTTGGAATGGAAGGCAGCGTTGTAGGCTATAGAGCCTCTATTTAACAAGAAGGCAAGAAGAAGCAGAAAAAGAAGGAGGAGAAGAAGGAGAAAGAGAAGGAAAAAGAGAAGGAGGAGAAACAGAAGAACAAGAAGAAAAAGAAGAAAACAACAAGAAGAAAAAGAACAAGAAGATTAAGATGAAGGAGAAGAAGAAGTAACAGAAGAACAACAAGACAAAGAAAAAGAAAACAAGAAGATGAAAAAGAAGAAAAAGAACAAGAAGATGAAGACAAAGAAGAGGAAGGAGAAATGAAGGAGAAGACAAAGAAGGAGGAGAAGAAAAAGAAGAGGAGGAGGAGGAGGAGGAGGAAGAAGAAGAAGAAGAAGAAGAAGAAGAGGAAGAAGAAGGAGGAGGAGGAGGAGGAGAAGGAGGAGGAGGAGGAGAAGGAGAAGGAGAAGAAGGAGGAGGAGGAGGAGAAGAAGAAGAAGAAAGAGAAGAAGAAGAAGAAGTAACAGAAGAAGAACAAGAAGACAAAGAAGAAAAAGAACAAGAAGACAACGATGAAGAAGACAAAGAAGATGAAGGAGAAGATGAAAGAGGAGGAGAAGAGGAAGAGGAGGAAGAGGAGGAAGGAGAAGGGGAAGGGGAATGAGAAGGGGAAGGAGAAAGAGAAGGGGGAGGAGAAGGAGAAGGAGGAAGAGGAGAAGGAGAAGGAGAAGAAAGAAGAAGAAGAAGAAGAAGAAGAAGAAGAAGAAGAAGAAGAAGAAGAAGAAGAAGAAGAAGAAGAAGAAGAAGAAGAAGAAGAAGCTGGGCTCTGTACATTCTTCTCCCCATTTCCCCCCAACTAAATTGATTTTGGATTTTGGGATACCTTACCCCCCACCATCCCAAACCTTCCCGCCTCCTTTCTTTTAGCTTTCTTTTGTGTGTCATCTCCCCCCATTAGTTTTTTATTTGTCATAGAAGTAGTAAGGGTCTGAAGCAGACATTTGCTAGAATTTGGCTTTTCTTAAGTTCTCTTCTTGACTCCACACATTTCTATCCACTGTGCCATCTGGCTGCCTAATACACAAATATACATGCATATACATACATGCCACATACATATATGTATATGTGCATTCATATATGTATTCATATATGTGTGTAATGTGTGCATCCATGAATCTTTAATCCATTTGGGTCTCTCTAAGAGGAAACACTACCAGATGAAAGCAAGCATATTTATCATAAGTAATGATTAAAAAAATAATCAACCAGAGCACCAAAAGCAAAGCTGATTTAAAAAAATATTTTGGTCAATTTTCTGAATGTTGATTGACCTGTGAAATTTCTTTCCCTGTCCCCAGAAAATCTCCCTCCTATTGAAAATTCTTCCTCTTATTCCTTTAGTCACATTTAAAAGGTGAATTTATCAATTTTACAAAAAATATTCTATGTATTCCTAAGCAATTTCACTATCCTGAATTGCTAATGGCTACCATTTTCTTCTTTTTTATGGTGTGGAGAAGAGGGGATAGAATCTCTCTCTCTCTTTTAATTGTTGGCATTGCTTGATTTATTAAATTCAAAAGTCATTATCTAAAATGTGGGGTAACCTCATTAGAACTTTGACTGGTCTATTACCTCTTGGAATGGGGCTAATTTCATATTTGCAGAGTCATAAAGTAAAGACTCCAAAATCTAATTACAAAGGCCTAATTTCAATATCAACTAAAGAGAAACACTTCTATCATAAAGGAAAATAAATAATGTGCTACTTAGGGAAACAATTTGTCAGAAATGTGGAGACCAGGCAGGGGAACTCTACTCCTGTCATTCCATTTTGCATGATAATGTATCAAATGGGGTGGTAAGTCTTGAGCAGGGAGTAAATTTAATAAGTTAAAGTTGAAATAATCAGCATAGGTTTGACATACTTCAAGAAAGGTCAGTGTTAACCACATTTCCTTGGGCTCTAACTCGGTTACAATTTAATCGCCTCTGAGTTAGTATTCCTCTAGCTTGAATCTTTAAAACTGATGTCTACTGTAAACCACAAACTTAGTTAGGGATAACAGAATTTATTTCACATTCCATTATTTGTTATTCCTCATAATTTTCCATGCGTCATGCTGGAAGAGTGGAGAGGTAATCAAATTAAGCTCAGAGTTTAACAGCTAAATATATATTAGCAAATCAATCTGAATTTGTGCGTAACACAATCATGATCCCAAAGGCTGAGGATAATAAATTCATTTGCTTACATTATGTTTTAACTGAGTTATCATTTGTCAAAATTAGATGGGGAAGCTGCATTCGTTGGCACCTTGGTCTGGAAACTCCACTCAACTGAAAAAAAAATACCAAAGACCCAAACTTTGTTCTTTCTTCTGAGAGGTATATTCTTCAATGGATGCCTGATGTTTGGAGGAGGGAATGGAATCTTTATTAGAGTGATCTTCCCTCTGGTCCCTAATTGTGCATCAGAGAGTCCAGGTGTATATTTAGTAGTTAAACAAAGAAGGTATTAACCTGGGGTCCGGAAGATTTTCACCCTATGTTGAATTAGTCCTAAACATTTTAGTTTTTGCCAAGCCTATGTTTACAAATTTAAACTTAAGATTTACTGTATTAAATGCATTAAAGTATGGAAAAGTATGAATGGATTATCCTACCTGCATGTCTTAATAGCCAGGAATAACAGTTATTGGGGAAAATCAGGACCACTAAAGTAAGAACTCAATCATTTAAGCACCTCTTCTCAATAAGTATCTATTATAATGGCTGGGCTGACATTTATTTCTATATTATAAATAATGAATTTGGTAAATAAGCTGGAAAAGCCAAAGTAATGCTGAAGAGAATATTTTAATTATGTGAAGAAGTAAACTCCTTTCAAATACTGTTCAGCAAATATTTATCCAGCCCCTACCATGGGCAAAGCACTACCTTCATGGAATTTATAAATCAGTAATCGTTTAGTCCTTCAAAGCATCTGTTTTCATAGAAACAACAAGGTATTTTAATTATTCATTTTGATCTCTTAAATCAAAAAGTCAATGAGAATGTGACATTTTCTTAGATTTGACTAAGTTGCTGTATTAAACTTGAAAGCAACCACAGACTCTAAGCTGCTCCAGCACTCAGGGGTAATCTATTGTATTATATCACTTACCTAGCCAAGAATCACTAATCACTTCACCATCTCTGGTTAGTGGTTATCCATCCTTTACTTAATGTCTTCCAGTGAGGGAGAAAACCCTAACTCCAGGAGCAACCCATCCAGCTTTTGGATAGTATTAAATAGGTCCTGATTGTATGGCATTACAAACATTTCATTCTTTGATTGTGTTCCATATATGATACAGTTCATCTCCAGTCTTCATGCCTTTTCAAAGAGAAGCTGTTCCTCAAACCCAGAATGCTCTCATTTCTAATCACTACCTGTCAGAATCTCTAGTTTCCTTCAATGCTCATCTTGTGACATCTCCTTTATGAGACCTTTGCAGATTTTTACCAGTTATTAGTGCCTCTCCTAAATGACTTTGTATTTTGTATATATTCTATACTTATTGACTTGAGGACAGGTGAACTTTGCTAATAATAAGGCACTGTCTCAATTTTTGTATTTTGTATTTTTACACACAAATGCACATTAGATAGATAGATAGATAGATAGATATAGAGATGGATAGATACTTGGTGATTGATTGATTGATTCAGATATTATTTATTTATTAATTCTTCCCACCTATTCCATTATATACAGTGAGGTTTTATATTAAGTAGGTTCACAGTTGCCCAAAGAAAGAAATTCAGACAAGAAACAAGAGACCTAATATAAATTACAATATTTTAGAAGTTAATACAACCCTCCTCCCCCCCACCACATACTCAACCCTTGCCAATACTGACAATATAGCTCAAGTTTCTGGTCTAACCTCACAGGATTGAAGGGAGTTCTGACCCCCAAGTAGAACATAACCGGTGAAGGCAGAGATCCCAGCTTATAACTTTAGAAAAGTGAGACCCAACCAGAAAAAAGCAAACTCCCAGTCTCTGTTTCCCAACTTCAGTGAAGCTCCCAAGATAATTTGCAAACAAATGTAGACTCCACATCTAATTCTCGCAAATGATAACTGAGTTAAAACATATCTCAGTAGCAAGTCAGGCACTTAGGGAGACATGTTAGCTCTGGGCTACCATTACTGCAAAGCAACAGGAATGAGCTCAACAGCTCCCTGGCGGCCTTCCAGAGCAAACCGGCCTCCCTCAACACCCACATGACTGGGCAGTGACTTCAACATGGGGAGAGCTCAGTGAGCACTGAGTATAACTCTGTTAACTAATCTTAAACAGTATTTGTCATTTATGGTCTCTCTTGATAGCACAATTTAGAAATGATATTAAATCTGTAAAACATCATAATGGCTTGGTACATTTCTAATTCTGGATATTCTATCATATTTCCCAAGGGCTGCCTCTTGAATAAGGTATCTGTGGGTTAGCGAGCTAACAATATACTCACTTAAGGAAACGTGATGTCCTGTTTTCAATTCTGATCTCAGAACCACCAAACCAAGCAAAACAAAGAGATCCCATCTCTTTGGGCATCATTTTCAAAGATAGATGGGAAATCCTTGCAATTAGCCAGTACATTTCAAATCCCTAAACATAGTTCATCAACCCCCAGAAAGAGAAATGTGATATGTCCCAAACTACACAAGAACAGATTTTTTTTCATCCATCTGTGCCTATGTAACCCTGGCACTCAAGTCTGGCCAAACACATACAACTTTGCCAAGTTTGTGTCCTGTTATTTAATTTCTTTTTTTGTTCACAAAATTTCTGTAGCAATATACCATTTAACTTATTATTCCCAGTAGAGCATTAACTGTAGCTTTCTGGTTAATACTTTCCAAGTATCTAATATGGAGCTAGAGTGTTTAGTGACTAAAGGAACTGAGGTGCAGGAAACTACGCCCTACAATTGAGAGAATACCATTGGTGAGGGCTGGAGCCATCTGCAGAGAGTTTAGACACTCTCTAGTCCCTTAAGGGTACCAGAGAACCCTGGGGGGAAGAGATAGAGAAGAGTGAAATCCCTAACATACTTGGCTTTGTGCAGTAAGGGCCAGGGTAGTCTGTGTTCTGTATCAACCAACTATTCAAAAAGCAGTTATTAAGTGCCTATAAAAAGTTCCAGATGCTATGCTAAGGAAAATGAAACAGACTGTGCCCTCAAGGAGCTTATCATTCATTCCTGTAGACTATTTTTCATACACAAAATTGATTTTTCATTGGAAAAACTATTGACTAAAAGCTTAATAGGAGTCAACAGTGTGACATCATCATGAAAGGAATTCATAGACTGCTTGAATGCAGAATAAGAATCCAGAAAAAGGAATCCAGGATAAAGAAGTCAGTAGTTTCACTCTATTCTGTGATGGTCAAAACACATGCGGAGGACTGTATGCAGTTCAAGGTACATTAATAGATAGTTATGCAACACAATAGAATGTAAGCTTGAAGCCAGGAGCTCTTTATTGTTTTATCTTTTTATCCCCAGTCCCTAGAACAAGCACATGTGATGTACTTAATAAAAATAGGTACTTGTGGGATTGGACTAAACTCAGAGGAAGGCGGTTTGAATGGGGAAGTATGACAAAAATATTTCACAGCTAAAGATCAGCTGAAGTAACAGGATATTGGCCTAAAGAGGAGAAAACTCAAGGGGCCACGAGAGCTCTTTTAAATATGGAACAGATTATGACAAAGAAGACAGATTCGATTTATTGTGGGTCACTCTAGACAGCAACACTGGGACCAGTGGGTGAAAATTACCAGAAAGCAAATTTCCAATTACCATAAGGAAGGATGTGCCAATAATGAAAGCTGTCCCAAAATGGAAGGAACTGTGGTGTAATAAAAAAGAGCATTGGTATAGGAGTCAGAAGACCCATGTTTGAGTCATAGTTCTTACACATACATAGCAGCAGTGGGAGTCTGGACAAGTCACGTTAAGCTATTTTCTCATCTACCAAGTAGGAAGTATAGTACTTACACTACCAACCTCACGAGGTTGTTGTGAACAAAAGCTTTGTAAACATTAGCTTCCTGACCTTGGACAAATAGGCCAGGAAACTTCTCTGAGCCTCGGTTTCCTCATCCATCAAGTAGAGATAATAACATATGTGCTATGTACCTCATAGGAATAGTGTGAAAATCAAATCAGATAATATATGTAAATTATTACTTACAAAGCTTTGTAAATGTCACTTATTAGTAGTAATATTAATATTATAGGCCATTGATCAAGACTAAAAGGAGAAATATGCACACATATATCCATATAAAAATTTTGCATATGTATATTCAAAATGAATAATTGGTTTATGACTAATAATTAATGATAAGAAAAAATCTGAAATCAACATAAAATTAAATATTAGGTTGTAAGTCTTGGAATAACAGTTGTAGAAGCAAAAATGGAATCTATCTTTTCTATTATTTTCTCTTCAGATCACATGAATAGAAGTGTAACAAATGTTCTGTCTTTGAACAGCATGGTGTACCTGAAAGTGCACCAAAGAGTCAGAAGATCTGGGTACTAATTCTGCTTCCATGACAGATTTGCTCAGTAACCCTGGGCAAATAATTTCATTTCTCTAGATCTCAAAGGGTATTGGATGGAATACATGATTCTAGAAGCTCTTCTAACTCTAAATATATGATTCCATTATCAAAGAGATTTTGAATTATACTCAGAAACAAAATGCACCCCTGGTAGTGCACATGAGAAGATATAGAAAAGAGAAATGAACTCAATTCATAAATAAAATGTCTATTTTCAATAATCTGGAAAAAAAGTAATTTCTCAAAATTGCTGTCCTCTTACATTTGCAAAAGTCTCTCTTTCGGGGTGGCTAGGTGGCGCAGTGAATAGAGTGCCAGCCCTGAAGTCAGAAAGACCTGAGTTCAGATCCAGCCTCAGACACTTAACACACACACACACACACACAAACCTAGCCGTGTGACCTTGGGCAAGTTACTTAACACCAGTTGCCCTCCAAAAAGCAAAAAAAAGTCTCTCTTTCCTCTCCCTTCTTCAACTCTAGTCATTTACCAGTGTTATAAATTCTGCCTCTCTCACATCTAGCTCCCCTCACACAGCTGCCAAAATAGTCCTGGCCATTGTCACTTGAACTACTGAAGTCTCATAATTGAGCTTCTTGCTTCTGGTCATTCCTCCCCACTTTGATCTAACCCCTATCCCAGAGGCAACATGGGCAACACATAGCACTCCCGAGTGCTGTCCAAACCAGATTAAAATGTAATTGAGAAGTATCTAACAAAAGAAGTTAAAATACAATAAATCATAGATAATATATTCTGAAAATAAATCAATATGCAGTCTACAGAGATTCTTATGTATGACTTAATGATCCCTTCCCCCATTTCTATGTGAATTTGACACCACTGCTCTACACAATTGCCAAACAATCTTACTAATGCTAAATTTGACCATGTCACTTCTTTCTTCAAGAAAATTCAAGAGCTCCCTATTATCTCCAGAATTTAAAAAAAAAAAACAGTTTATGTTTTTTATACATTTAAAGTCCTTTACAGTACTTGTCTACCTTCTTAGGCTCACTGGACATGTACTTCCTGTCATATATTCTAGGTTCCTGCCAATCAAGTTTATTAGCTATTCCCTGAACAATACTCCATTTATCACCTCTGTGCATTGTTACAGGCTATTGCTGTGCCTGGAATGCCCTCCCTCCTCATCTCTGCCTCTCAGAATACTTAGCTTCCTAATCAGATCATAGCCCTAAAGCTTAAAAGGACCATAGAGGTTACAGAGTCCAACTTTCTTGTTTTACAGATGAGAAAACTGATGCCTAAAAAGTGTAAGTGCCTTGTCTAAGGTTTGACAGGGAGTATCAGGAATGGGACTTGAATCCTTGTTCTTTGACCAACATCAAGAGCCAATGTCCTTTTCATTGTGGGTGTGCTACTACATTCAGTTTATGTGTCACCTCCCACATGAAGCCTTCCTTGATCCCCTTATTTGTTAGTTCTCTCTCTGTCTCTGTGAGTCTCTCTCTGTCTCTGTCTCTCTCTCTCTGTCTCTCTCTCCCTCTCTCTCATTATCTGCTTAGATTGTATACCCCTGTACCTAGAACAATAACTTATGCATTGTTTCTTAGTTATTTTTCAGTAATATCTGACTCTTCGTGACCCCTTTTGGGGGGTTGCCTTAGCAAAGATATTGGAGGGATTTGCCATTTCCTTCCCCAGCTCATTTTACAGATGAGGAGACTGAGGCAAACAGGGTTAAGTGACTTGCCCAGGGTCACACATCTAGTAATTGTCTGAGACTGAATTCGAACTTATGAAGGTGAGTCTTTCTGATTCCAAGCTCAGTTCTCCATCTACTGCAGCATCAAACTGCCCTTCTCTAGAACATAATTGGCACTTAATACAGTTGGTTGACTGGTTCTTGACCATCTCCATTGGATAGGAACTCGCTGCCACATTTCATTTTTGTACAGATTTAATTATTAGGTAACATGTCTCATGGCAAAAAAGATAATTACTCTTTTATATAGTGACTGAGACCTACTGAAATTTACAATAGCCTAATAAGTGTTTCTTGTTAACTTATTTGGAGTAAGGAGAGCTGTTAGGGAAAGTCACAAATAGATGCCCAAACATTTTTTTTAATTGTGCTCATTGTCTATAAAAGCAACTCACTGAATAGATAGATTCAGAGGAAACAAAGGAAAAGCAGGCTTTGGCTATAAAGCTAACATGAGAAAAGAGAAATTTAAAAGCATTTTGAAAAGTTATAAAGCTAGGATATGATAAGGGACTATAGCAGTAACCAAGGGAAATAACATACTCACTGGACATGAACATGTGATGATGACAACTTGTCTGATGTAACATGGAAATATGTGGGAGTTAAGCATGTTCATGGTTACTCTAGCTCTCTATTTATAATCTTACCATTAAAATGGAGAAATACAGTAGGGCAAGTAAAACATTCTGGAAATAATGGCTCTTTGGAAAAAGAAGCATCATTAAATTATGATTTTAAAGTTGAATTAACAATGGCATTGTACTTTTTAAACTAACCTGCATGCAGAGCAAAATTTTCTCTCTACCAAGACATCACTAACTTGGAATTTGTGATCATTTGAGAGTTTGAATTAAGTAAGAAGTGATATTTTTATTTTATGGAAATTATGAACAAATTGAGTTTTGCTAAAAAAAAAGTAACAATATTCTAAATGGAATATTTAAGAGAACACACTATCTTCAATAATTGTAGAAGCATCTACTCTCAAGACTTGCTTTCACTACATACAAGTGGAATGGCCTCAGAAAAGCCAGCTTTCTAAGCCTCTGTTTCCTAATCTGTAACTATGACTTACAGAAAAGTTTCCAGTGAAGCAGTAGGGAGATTTTCCATTCCAGGAATCCCCTCACCATTAGCATCAAACTCAAACAGAAATAGTGGCCATTTAATCTGTGGGCCACATATTGACTTAGAAACCATGTATTAACATTACCTCTGTTCTACTGTACTGGGCATGGGGGACATCTATGTGGCACATAGAATCTATCGCTTCTTATGCAGATATTTCAATATGGTATTACATATCAGCCCCATCTCTGAATTAAGGAAGAGACCTTGCTACAAAAATCACTGCCAGCTTAGGCCTAGTCACCATAAGCATTCAAAATGGCAAACTGCATTGCTGAATAAATGCTTCATAACTCAAACTTTCCACTAATTTAGATTGCTCATCAACCTAATATTATCACAATCAGAAAACTTTTATTGTCTTCAATTTGATGTCTAGACATGGAATGGATGACTCTCCAAGATGATGAGTTTCCCATCACTACAAGTGTTCCAATGTAATCCAAATGTCCACTTATCAAGGCACACACATTATGTTCCAAAGATAACTCAATGTTAGCCAAGGGTTGGGAAGATCTCTAAGACTCTGGTACTACACGTATCTATCACCCACACTATGCCAAGGAAATGCTAATCAAACCCACAGCAAGAGCCTTTCTGACTGGAAGCTCATATTCTAAGCTAATAGAACTGTTAATACTCATTCTCATGTTCTTGTCATGCTTCCAAATACGTCCTCAGAGTCCAACTTGTACACCTTGATTCTAAGGCATAGTAGATAGAGTATCAGATGTGGAGTCAGGAAGATTCAACTCCCTGAGTTCAAACCTGGCCTCAAACACTTACTAACTGTGTGGCCTCAATCAAATCACTTAACCTTCTTTGCCTTAGTTTCCTCATCTGTGAAATGAACTGGAGAACGAAGTGGCAAACACTCCAGTATCTTTGCCAAAAAATTCCCAAATAGGGTCAGAAAGAGTTGGACAAGACTGAAAAACAACAACAAAACCTACACTGATTCTAGGTTCATAGAGTAAATATGGAGGGCCAGTGGTACGAGTATTTTAGGTAGCATGAAGCAATGGAAGGAAAGCTGGATTTGGAGTTAGAGGGCCTGGGCTATGTGGCCATTATCAAGTCTCTCTAGGCCAATTTTTCACATTTATAGAAATAATAGGAAAAAGGGAATTTCACTTCAATCATTTTAAAGGTCCTTTCTAGTATTATATTTATGATCATAAGAAGAAACAATTGTAAAAGAAACCTTTTGAAGAATTCTGAAAAAATACCTCCTAAAAGTAATTAAGACATCTTAGCTCCTGCTACTTGCCAAAGCTGCCTATGCCATAATACCATTCACTCGCCTTTGCTCCTTTTCACCTCTGTTTCCTTATCTAGAAAGGAAAATTATTTGCAATCTGAATTTGAACCAGAAATTTTAATACCAAACTTTTCACCAGTGATATCTTACAAATTTTTTGCAGTTCTCTCAATATGTTGGGGGAAGGACATTATATATCTTGAAGTAGGCCCGCATATTTCTGATATGTCAGGTAAGAAGGAGAGTCCTAAAGGATCAGAATGGGATCTTCAATACTGGAATCACTGTAGGATAAAGTCTTGGAAGGAGTATGTTATCTGACATTTATATAGTCCTTTATTTAAGACACAAGCTTGACATAGTAGATAAAACAGTCTAGGAGTCAGGAAAACCAGGCTTCAGTTCCTACCTCTGAAAAACGATGATGGTAATGATGATGATGATAAACCATTTGTATAGCTCTTTAAGGTTTGTAAAATGCTTTACATATATTATTTCATTGGTTTTACATGTTAGATATGTGACCATGGACAAGTTCCTTAAGCTCTTAGTGCCTGTGGCACTGAGACAATGAGCTACAGAAAGATGCCAATCCACAATGTTAGGAATTTCCACATTAAAAGTTCCCTACTCTGATGAAATCAGAGTCTTGGATTTGACATTTAAAGATTTGCAAAGCATTTCACATACATTACCTCATTTGAGTCTCACAACCTGAGAGGAAGAAAAATTATTCTCGCCCACAGAGAATTTAAAAATGAGAACCACTCACTGTGCAAAACTATATGGAAAATTCACTTAGGGGTTCAAGTTCCAAAGAAAACATTTAATAACATTTGGATTCTATTATTAAGTAAGTAGGAAAATCACTAACGAAATGAAGAAAACTTTAAAACTGCATTGTTATTTTGAATTTTAGTAACAAAACTGTTTTATCCAAATAGTGTTTATGAACTCTGGAAATTATTTCTTTTTATACTTGCATTGAATTACATCAATTATATCAAATTATATATTTAGAATTATATCTCAACTAACAGTGTGTTTTAATACTTACATCCATTATTTCTAAATTCTACTTGATTTTTATTACAACATTGGCATATTTTTATCAGTCTCATTTATTGTTTTAGGATACTTTAATGACAGTCTCTCAGAATAAGATAAAAGCAAAAGTAATAACAGTATATGGAAAGCCTCATGCAGCATTTATGGTATACAAAAGAGAATAAAAACAAAAAGGAGGCATTTAAATCACCTTCAGCAGATCCAGTTTCAAATGTAGTTCTCCTTGAGTTGAAGAGCACAAGGCTCCAATGATTATGCTCATATACTCTTCAGTGTTAATGGTGGAGAGCTGCTCCAATATATTTAAAGAATCACTACGATAGTATTCATCATCCAAAAAAATCTTGATAAAAGGAACCATACCATGATCTTTCAGGACAACTGTGGATCACAAGGAGAGTTTGGGAAGTGAATGAAAGATAATAGTGCAAAGAAAATAGTACAATTCTATCTAGATAACACAATCCTCAAAGTACACTTCTCCCTCGCTAGACTACTTTGTTTTTGTTTTTTTTTTTCCTTATGGTTACACATACCTATTTTTAAAAATATATTATATAAAGCAAATAGTAGGAAATTCAAAAATTTTAAAAGAAAAGCAACAAGAATATATTTACTTTCCTGATTGATTTTTTGTTTTGTTTTGTTTAAGGAAAGATGTCTGCCAACTAAGTCTCACTCTAATGCCTCATTGTGGTATGGAAAGGACCCTGTGTTATTAGAACACAATCTCTAGGAGATCTTAGCATCCTAGAAAGGCTTAGAAGATAAGCCCAGTCATAGACTGTAGGTCTTTTTTTCTGAAGACTAGCCTCATCAAGAGAGGCGCATTACCAGGTGAACTGCAGGGTAATGGATTTGTTTGACTATGGTAATTCTCTAAGAGCTTCTGTGATCTATGTCAGTAGAGGGCACACCCACACCAATGAAATCACAGATATTTAAAACACTTGCATTAAAATACCACAAATATAACCTTCATAGTTTATATCCCCATACACTGTGTTAATTTTATGAAATGTTCAGAATATTAACTTTTATTTCATTCTTATTGATACCTCCAACTTCATTTCAAAAAGATATAAAACTAAATTTTAGAGCATTTTCCTCTGCAGGACATCATGGAAGAGGTATAAGAGAAACCCAGAAGAGTTTGTGATACATTTTCCTTTTCAATAGGAGTCTCACAAACTACTGAAAGACTTAGTCCTTTGACTTTGAGTAGGTTTTTTTGGAACACCTTAAAATATCTGAAACTTGATTGATGGGTTATCTTTTTCATTTCATTAAATTAGCCAAGATAATATCAAAGGACTGGAAAATGTTATTTACCTCAAAGAAAGAAATGATGAAGTCTGAATGCAGATTGAAGCACCCTATTTTTCACTTTATTTTGTGTGTTTTTTATTATCTGCATTTTCTTTCACAACATGATTAAAATGGAAATATGTTTTGTATGATTACACATGTATAACCTATATCAAATTGCTTGCCATCTCAGGGATAGGAGAGAGGAAGGAAAGGGAGAAGTTGGAACTAATTTTTTTTTAAATGTTAAAAATTATTTTTACATGCCATTGGAAAAAATAAAATATTTTTTAAAGTTTTATTAACACTTCATTTGCTTACTTGCATAGTCATTTTACATCCCTCCCTCCACCTGATAAAAGATGCCTCTTGTAACAAGGAAAAGTAAGGAAAAGCAACTCATTTACTGCATCTGAGAAAATAGGAAATATTTAAAGTAACATATTCAGGGACTCGGGGCTTTTGGGTCTCTTGCTGGCTCTCCCTCCCCAACCCTTTGCCAAGAGGTGGGAAGTGTGTTTCCTCACCTTTCCTTCAGGATCCAGTTTACTCTTTGATGCTTCTTTACAGATGCTTCTCAGAACAAAGAAGCCAAATATACCCTATGATTTATGTGATACCACATGTATTCATAGACTGATAGGTGATTAAAGCTACAAGGGGTGTTACCAATTTTGATAGAACTATCCCAATCTAATAGTTTATACATTTAACTGAACACTCCATAAGCTCTAAGAAACCTATTCAACACTGAAAGGACAACTGATGATACATGTATTCATTATTTTCATTATGAGTTGTTAACACATCAGAATAGTATTAACTGAGCCAGGCAAAAATGCCAAACTGTGCATATCCGATTCTTCATGAGCCCATTTTGGATTTTCTTGGTAAAGATACTGAAGTGATTTGCCATTTGCTTCTCCAGCTCATTTGACAGATGAGGAAATTGAGGCAAACAGCGTCAAGCGACTTGTTCAGGGTTACACAGCTAGTAAATGTTGGAGGCAAAATTTGAACTCTGGAAGATAGTCTTCCTGATTCCTAGCCTAGTGTTCCATCCAATGTTCTACCTAGCTGCCCATTCCTATGTTTACCCTATTGTTATTAAGGCTTAAAGAGTTAACATTATTAAGACTATTAACAATTAAGTCAGGAATCATTGGAGTGAAAATAGATTGTCAACAAATCCACTAATTTGCTGATATTTCATAAATATCTGATAGCTACTAAATGTTGGCTGTGACATCTTCATCAATTACCACTCAAATAGAAAACAGATAAATAAAGAGATAGATATATAAAGGTAGATGTGAATTCATTCAGATAGGCCTAGCTCCAGGTTTCAAGAGGAATTATGAAGCATTTCCATTGTGAATTCCCCTTACCCGTATTCCGAACAGAGCCCTGCAACAGCACAGCCACAATTTTCAGCATCACACAGGCCAGGTCTCTGTCCATATCCTCAAAACTGGATGACCCTCTGCTTCCTGCCATATAAAAATGAAATAAGGATTGTTTCACATCACTATGATTTGAGATCTGTTACTTTAAAGGGTAAGAGAAGAATGAACCTGTGATTCTTCTGCTCTTTGTGAAGCATCAAAATTTTCTGGTCAAAAGTTATTAACAGATACATCACAGGAAAAGAGATTACAGACATCCCAGGCATGTTTATTTCTTACAATTTACTGTATGAGAGTTTGATATGTACTGCATGTCAAGCTCAGAATGTCATGTCTTTTCTTCCTCAAGGTATATAGACAACTTTTTGGTCTAATTTTGTATTTTTATACTACTAATTTGGTAGTATTTGGTTTAATTGCTTTTCCCTTGCTGATTAATTAAGAATATTAGATGACAGTGGCAATATTAAGCATTCAAATGAGAAGTCAGGAATAATAGATAAAGGGTTGGTCTTAGCGACAGGAAAAACCTAGGTTCTAATCCTGCTTCTAAAACACAGGATCTGTGTGACCATGGGTCATTACTAGCCTCACTGTGCCCAGGCAAATGTCTAAAGTTATGCTATAGATGAGTTGATGAACTTCATCAATGGAAAAGAGTTTTGATGCTGAGAGTTCCTTAAACAGACAACAGCACAAGCCTGGACTTTTTTTTTTTTTTTTAATAAAGAAGACACATGAGAGTGACTGTAAGCTGACTCATTTTATGGTTTGAACAGTATACTAAGTTCAAGTTAACTAAGTTCACAGGGTAGACCAAGAGAGGGTCAATTGACCTGGACTCTTTTCTTGTACCCTCCCTTTGATTCTGGATTGATGCTTTTGAGCTCAGCCTCCA
Source organism: Gymnobelideus leadbeateri (assembly GCA_011680675.1). Classification (NCBI taxonomy): domain Eukaryota; kingdom Metazoa; phylum Chordata; class Mammalia; order Diprotodontia; family Petauridae; genus Gymnobelideus; species Gymnobelideus leadbeateri. The sequence continues at coordinate 36,979 of WOXC01008581.1, forward strand.
AAAGCCGAGAATCATGAAACAATTCGATTCCATAAACATTTATTAAATGTCTACTTTGTTCCAGGCACTATACTAAGCCCTGGGGATATAAAAAGAGGTAAAAACAAACAAAAACAAACAAAAAAAAAAAACCAGTCCCTGCCCTCAAAAAGCTTACAATCTAACGGGAGAGACTGCATGCAAACAAATATACACTAAGAAAGCGGGATGTTAGTTGGGAGTAAAAGAAAGCCAACAAGGTCAGTTAAGAAAGTATTCTTGTACTGTGACCTTGGAACTATACCTCTCTTCCTCATGATCTTTGCTTGTTTCCGTAGCTGAGCCAGCAAGAGACCCAAAAGCCCCGAGTCCCTGAATATGTCAGTAAAGAGCAAATCATGTGCGATGATCCTGTGGAGGCTCCGTAAGGCCACTAAGGTACAGGATGGTACTTGGTTCTCCTTGATCAAATTCTGCACTTTTTTGAGAATTTCATGCGGGATAAAAGACAGGTCAAAGACCACCGACTCCAGCAGCTGGAAGAATTGCATCTGAGCGATGGAGGGCTTCAGATGAATGATCTCCACGAACTGGGAGATGGGCTGCAGGGTCCACTCCAAGAGGAAGAAGTTCCTTCCATTCCAGGTCCATATTGTTTTGATGCTGGATAATATTTTTCGGCACAGAAGGGGATCGCTGGTTTTCTGGAAGGCATTTTGCAACACTTGGAAGGCCTGGAGGTTTTTCACAGTCATCCCTGCAGGAGAAAATAAAAATACTAGAGGCTTAAATATTTCTTGAAATATTTGTTGCACTAATTATAAGGTTAATATCTCCGTTAAAATGGTGTTCCTTAGGGAAATAGCTGGGCGGGGGGGGGGGGGCACTCAGTCTTTGGCTTATTAGAGAGTTTGGTGTGAATTAGATAGAATAAACTAATAATAACACTAATATTTACATAGTGCTTACTCTGTGGCCAGGAACTGTGCTAAGATTTTGAGGTTGTTCAATCATTTTCCATTTGTGTCCAATTCTTCATGACTCCATTTGGTTTTTTTTCTTGGAAAGGAGTGGTTTGCATTTCCTTCTCCAGCTCATTTTACAGATGAGAAAACTGAGGCAAACAGAGTTAAATGATTTGCCTGGGGTCACACAGCTAGTAAATGTCTGAGGTCAGATTTGAACTCAGGAAGAGAAATCTTCCTAACTGAGTCTGGCACTGTATTCACTATGTCACTTACAACTATAATCTCATTTGATAACTTTAATAGATGCTAACTCACTATATTTTCCCCCACCTTTTCTTTTGGTCTAGACTAGATGTGGGGAGCCTGCGGCGTCAAGGCCACATGTAACCTTCTAGGTCCTTAGATGCCACGTTTTGACTGAGTCCAAATTTTATGGAACAAATCCTTTTATTAAGGGAATTTGTTCTGAGAAGTTTGGATTTAGTCAAAGAGCCACACCTGAGAACCTAGAGGGCCACATGTGGCCTCAAGATAGCAGGTTCCCCATGCCTGGTCTAGACCTTTGATTTCACTGGAATAGGGAACACTCCCTCTACCAAAATGAATGAACAGCAACTTATAGCCTACAAATTCTGCAATTTAAAGTTAAGAAATGTCCTGGGATAGTGAAAAGTTAAGTGACTTGCCTTGGTCCCCAGCCTGTGTCATAGATAGGATTCAAAGTCAACATTCCTGATGACTTATGAAGCAAAAACTTTTCAAGGAAGTCTTTGGACCTCATATCCATAATCCCTCAGGAAACTTTGGAAAGATAAATTATCCTTAGTGAACAGAGCAAAGTCTCTCCCCTAAGGGCCCCTGGGTTCACAGTTAGACTAATCCATAGATCTAAAGAGACATTTATGGTAAATGTTCTCTTTTGGTCTCCTTTTGATGGAGTAGGGGAAAGTAAACTTTTAATAGATATTTTCTGGGATGAGTGGGGGTGATGCTTTTGTAGTGGGAAAGGCTGTCTTTGACCATGCCAACCTTGACTTCATACATCTAGGTATAGATGAGTTCTGAATAAGACAAACCTAGACTGGTCTCTATAAATGTATTAATTAGTTAATTAAAATAAAGTCTATAGAGTAGATGTAATTTATGTAACAAATAACTTCCCTTAACTAAGTAACAGAGCCAAATCGAATGGGCCAGTTAAGAACAAAAATATTGTTTCCTATGTGTTAGATTGCAGGAAGTAAAGACCATTTCCCAGGTCTATCAGAGCACAGAAAAGTGCAATATCTTAAGGACCTCTAATTTCACCAGCATAGATATCCCCTAGTCATATCAGCATCATGGCCCCTCTATGACTTAACTGTCTGTCTGTGGCAGCAAGCCTCCCTAGTTGGAACTGGACTGGCCCTAGGATAATAGACTAGGTCATTACTATGACTCCCTTCAAAGCCTCTCAGCCTGGCAGAGGCAGTCAGAGCCTGGGCTCTACTGCCGGGGCCTTTGGGAACCTGGGACCATGTCTGCTCCAAAATGAGCCATCCAAAGAAAACTTCAATGAGAGACAATGAATCCCAAGAATAACAGACTGGATTGTGAAAATGAAAGTTGAAAACTAAAAATTAATGAATTGATTGATTGATCGATTAAAAAAATAACAGACTGGAGAAGAGGATGAAAAAATATACTCTACCAGAGGACTCATGCTGGAACTTAAAGCCATCTAGTTGAGGGTAGGTGACACTGTCAAACACCTTCAGTTCTGTCTTCCCACAGATTGTGAGCCACACCAGTAGCTCCAAAAGTTCCTCCAGATAGGGTTCTGCTTCATCATCAGGAACCTCCCCATACCTAGGGAAAAGGATTGCACTGTGTCATTGGGTAAATGTTCCAAAGCCACCATCTTGCCCCAAACAAATCTCTGGGACCATAGGTGTGCCTAGAGGTTCAGTGGGTATGCTGGCAACCTGAGCACAGCACCTGTGCCCCTACATCTGCTAGGGTGGGGGGAGAATCAGAAAAAAGCACTTAGCTATATAGGATCAAGAGGAGAAGCATTGAAAGGGCCACCTTCTCCCAGAAAGAATTAGGAGAACCTACAAGCCAGAGGGACTAAATAGAATTCCCTTACATCCTTGCAGTGAGGAGAGCTGGCTTAGAGCAGATACAATTCAGACAGAGATCATTGGGATTTTCTGTCTCAGTCTAGCTCAGCTGAGTCATTAATTTTCCATATGAATATTAAAAAATTAACAGCATCAGGGTGGCTAGGTGGCACAGTGAATAGAGCACTCGCCCTAGAGTCAGGAGGACCTGAGTTCAAATTTGGCCTCAGACACTTAACACTTACTAGCCATGTGACCTTGGGCAAGTCACTTAACCCCAATTGCCCTGCCCTCCCCCCTCCAAAAAGAAAAAAGAAAAGAAATTGACAGTATGCAATGTTTCCTCTATGTAAATACAGGGAGCTTCCAGTTAGGAAAGTGTTGTTGAGTTATTTCATGTCTGATTCTATGTGACTACATTTAGGGTCTTCTTGGCAAAGATACTGGAATGATTTGCCATTTCCTTCTCCAACTCATTTTACAGATGAGGAAACTGAGATAAATAGGATTAAGTGACTTTCAGGTCAAATAGTAATTATCTGATTATTTGAACTCGGGAAGATGAGTCTTTCTGATTCTAGGTCCTACACTCTATCCACTGTAGAAATACCCTCTACCAATTAGATCAACAACTATTTCATAAATTATAGTCTTGGAGAGTTGCCCCAGGGTCCTGAAAAGTCATGTATCCAGCATGCATCACAGGAAAGACTAGAACCCAGGGCTCCTGACACCAGGGGTATCTACTTGCCATAGTGTCTCTCATTAAAACAGTATATAAATGTCAACTATCATGTTCCTTCTATGTCTTCACCATGTGGTGCTATGCTACATATAATAACTAGATAATATTCTCATTTTTACAGGTGAGGAACCTGATAGAGAAATTAAGTGATTTGCCTATTGTCACATAGCTAATAAATGTCAGAGGCAGAATTAGAACCCAGAGATTCCAAGTGCCGTGGTGCATTCACTGTGCCATATTGTTGTAGACTGCCTCCTTTTACAGTGGGAAAAGGCATGCCATATGTTTTGCGCAATATTCTTCTGCAGGACTGATTCTGGTTTTCAAATTGGGTATAATTTAAGCATGATTTTAGTTAATGAAGAGAAAATATCAGATGAAGAGATTTATAATCCCTGAAACTGGAGAAGTACTTTTTAGCTCTTCTCTACACATTTCAGTCCCCTATTCAAGAAAAAATCTGCTATCCAGAAATCAACAAATATCTACTGAAAAGAGACAGAGAAAAAAAGGAAAGAAGATATATATATATATATATATATATATATATGTGTGTGTGTGTGTGTGTGTGTATATGTATAAATAGGTATAGGTATATATGAACATGTATATAAGTATACACATATTTTTGTGAATCTATGTGTATGGATAGAGATGTGTGTTCACATAAATACACACATATTTGTATGTATGCATAGATAGGAATACATGCGTGCATGTGAATGTATGTGTGTAGATAGATAGACAGACAGACAGCAGATCTCCTGCACCACATTCTGGTTCTCTGGAGCTTGCTAAAATGGGGGGAAAACAGTCCTTTCGGCACACAAAAATACAATAAAAAATGTGTGTGTGTGTGTGTGTGTGTGTGTGTTAGTGTCTCTTTGATGCAAGAATCTTAGAGTATATTCATCTGGCAAGTATTTACTGAATGCCTCCTGGAGTCTCAGGATATCACGACGATTGATTGCTAGACAGTAGCACTAACCTGAAGCTACAGCTAGAGGAAAGGTTAGCGTACAAAGATGACAGGCCCTTTCATTCCTGTCTCCTCTACAAGCTGAATACCCATTTTCTCTTAATGGACTTGACAGGTTCACTGTCCTCTGTATTTTTAATGAAGCAAACAATTTCCTAGATTTCTGAAGCCAAGTCCAGGGTCAACACACTAGACAGACCCACGAGAGACTTTTCCCATGGGACACACAGAATGGCAGAATTTGAATTCTGGCTAAATTTCCCTAACTTCCTACAAAATGCCATTTCACTGTGAGCTCTCTAAGAACAGGCACTTAATAAATGCTCATACACTGATTGATTAACCTTTGTTCTGACCAATTCCCACCATTATGAATAGCAGGGAATAACGTGAAAGGCAGAGCGCTAAGGATATAATGACCATCTTATGCAGCATGGTCAGAAATGACTCAGTCAGTCAGTAAGTCAAAAAACGTTTATTAAGCACCTACTACATACCAGTCGTAGTGCTAAACTTGAGGATACAAAGGGAGACAAAAGACAATTTCTACCCTCAAGAAGCTGACAATCTAATTAGAGGGAAAGTGTAGTAAAGAAAGCCTTGATTTTAGAGTTATAGAACCTGACTTTAGACCTCCCCTCTATCATTTAAGTCCTGAGTGACCCCTGGGTTTCTATTTCCTCATTCATGAAATAGAGGGGTTAGACTGGATGACTCCTGAGGTTCTTTGCAATTCTAAGTCTATGCTCCTATGAAAAGATTTCCAAAAACCCTTAGTGGTTACAATACTTACCCCGTTTTGTGAGTTGGTGACTCTTTTGTTTTCTAACCCCTCCCCCCATCTCTTATCATACCAACCCCACCACAGGGGCCGCCATCTAACAATGGTACACTTACCGAAGTAAAATTTTGAGCAGCATAGGGTAGCCGTCACTGTTCTCAAACTCAAGAAGCAAAGTGGACGATATGAAATACGAATCCTTCACAAAATATAAGATGAGGCTCGCCACCTCACTCACTTCCTGGGGATGCAAGGTGTCCACCAACCTGGAGAGATTCTGGACGGCGATCTTCACAGAATTCGAAGCTGCCGGAGGGAATATTATGTTTGCTTAACTAGCTCCAAAGCACCAACTCCCACTGATGCCGGTCACAGGCCAGCTGGACTAAAACTCTTTAAATTACGTCTCAAAAAAAATCAATAAGTCAACCAAAAAGAGGCATTTCAACTTGGATTTTTGTTCAGAGGAAGCAAGAGGGCTGCCTTTAGAGGAAAGCAAGCATCATTTTAATGGTGAGACATTCACCTATCCCAGATAAACATTCATCTAAGAACAGATATAAAATCATCACTTTCAAACTCCTAAATCAATCCTTGTACATAAAAGAGTATATACACACAGGTATATACACATATGTATGTATATGCATCTGTGCCTGTATATGTATGTGTATGTACACATATATGTACATATGCTCTCTGTATACACAATATATGTATACCTGTATATATGTGTATATGTATACAAACACAACAGCAGCAGAAGCTAGTTGTGTGTTTCTCCATATGTGTCTATTTATCTACAAAGATACACACCTAAGTATGTATGTATTAATGCATGTATGTATGCATGTATGTGTATATGCATGCACACATTATTATCAGCCCAGACCTCTAATTTCATTGGTATATCAAAACTCCTGATGAAGAAATTGGTACCTGGTCTGCACCTTTTCATGTTGATGAACTGGAGAACCACTTGGGATACTCAGAGGTTAAAGGACTTAGAGTCACAACAGCTGGTATATTCCAGAGCTGGTATATGCCTTGACCCCAAGTTGCCATCAGACAGTTTTCCATCTCCTGTGCCATGCTGCCTCTATTACTATGGTTGGCTTAAATTTGCCAAGGCATGCCAGTACATAGTGTACGGCCAAGGTATTCTGAAGTGTAAGTTGACAACACTGATCCATCTGTAGTCTTCCGAAACTGAACTTGCACTAATCCGCTGACAATCTCTCACCCGGTTTTCCTAGTTCTATTATCTCAGATTTGTTAGTCTACTTCATTAGCGACCAATAGCACATGTCTGCAGGAAGAAAGCAGGAGTGCTATATTTGACTCTAGAACATAGCAATGATAATCAGCCAAATGGAAGCATTGAGCCTCCCCTTTTCCTTCCTGATTCTCTATGCTGGGGGAGCCTCCCCCATCTTTGGTATTCAGAGCCCATGGAAAAGGTGGGTGCTGGGTCCAGGGGCTCCCTGGGCTGTCTCCCAGTACTTCCCCTTAGGAATGTGCATAGGGACCTACCTAGTCTTACTCACAGAAAAGTCACTGACATGAATGCTCTGCTCTGGTTGGCAGTGGCTCCAGAAATGGTCTTCCAGGGGTCAGTCCCTTTCCCAATCCCACCCAAATATAGATGATAAGAACTGGGAGAGCTAGGGAGTCATCCAAGCACATTTTAATCACTTTTAACCAAATCAGTCTCAAGTCTGTACTTCATATCTACAAGTGGAAGGGAGGGAGAGAGAGGAAGAAATATAAAAGGGAGGGAAAAAAGGAGGAAACGGAAGCAGCAGCAGCAACAGCAACTGGGTGCCGTAGCATATGAACTGGAGTCCGGAAGTTCTCAGTTTGAATGCTGACTCAAAATCTGACAAGTTGTATGACCCTGGGCAAGTCACTTAACCTCTGTCAGTTTAGTCTCTTCATCTGTAAAACTGGAATAGTAATAGTATTTACCTTATAGGATTATTTGAGCATCAAATGAGATAAAATTATAAAGTTTTTTTGCAAATCTTAAAATGTTATATAAATGTTAACTGCTGCTGATACTATTCTACTACTACTGCTGCTGCTACTCCTCCTCCTAGTACTATTGTTGTTATTATTATTACTACTACTACTAACACTACTACCATTACTAGCTCTTCTACTAGTACTGCTATTACTAGTACTGTTGCTACTATTATCATTAGCACTGTGACTTCTACCACTACTGCAGTTGTAGTACTAGCACAACAATCACTGCTATTACTACTTTACTAGTGGCACCAGTACTTCTACTATTACTACTAGCAGTAGTACTATTGCAACTGATAATAGTACTATTGCTGCTACTGCTACTAGTACTATTGCTACTATGACTATTACTACTGCTGCCATGATTGCTACTACTACTAATAATACTACTACTATTGCTGCAACTGCTACTACTATTATTAGTACTTCACTACTAGTAGTACAAGAGCTGCTGCTGCTACTACTACTACTACTAATGCTGCTGCTGCCACCACCACCACTGCTGCTACTGCTACTGCTGCTGCTACTGCTACTACTACTTCTACTACTAGGCATGAGCAACCAGCTCTATGGGTATGTCTCCACTCCCAGTTCAACCTTTCCTTAAGTCTATGACATAAACCAATAGCTAAAGGTTTCTATATGGTCACCAGGAAAACAACCTGGTTATTTTAAACATCCCCTAGCTGTCAGGACATATGACAGGACAGGAGTGGGGCCATGTGTGGTGAATGACTCCCCTTTGATGTGGTCTAGCCACAGCCCATTTAGGGGCTTCCAGGTTGCTCTCATTCTTGGGGTACTCTTCACAAGCTGGCCCCTGCATGGTTTTCCATTCTACACTTCATGAACTTTATGCCACTCTAGGCACTCTGTGATTCAGCTATCTTGGTCTACTAGTCCTTCCTCACACACAATACTCCATTTCCCATCTCCATGCCTTTGCCCTGGCTGTGTCCTTTGCCTGGAATAATGCTCTCCCTCTTCACCTCAGCCTCTTAAAATCTCTAGAATCCTTCAAGATTCAGCTCACACACCACCTTCTACAGGAGGTCTTTCTCTGTCCCCAGCATGTAGCACAATGCTTGGCACAAAGTAATCTTAATTTTTGAAATAATTGGAAAGACACCAACCCAAAACAGATCAGAAGACAGAGCCTCACCTATCTGTTCAGAGACAAATCTAACTGGAATAGGAGAGTTTGTAAACAGGCTCTATCCAGTTACAGATCCTGCCTGCCTGCCTTTTATGACAAACTGTAACTGGACTATGGGTTACAAAGTTAAGAAAATGGATCTTATCTTTCTAAGATATAAATCCAATTACTTTTCTGTGGTCAGGACTTGGGCATGTTTTCTATTCCTCTCAGTCTTTTTTCTTAGACAGTCATAACGCTCCTCTGAATCACTTTTCTAATCAAGTACAGGAAACTATAGACAGTTTGTTTTAGTTTTTAAAAAAAGGATAAAGATAAATGAAGTTTAATTTGTCAGTTCTTCCACAAGAATGTGTTATATTACTCCAAAGCAATAATAACTTCATTATTTTGAGATCACTGTAAAATTGAATATATGATTAAGGGCATTGATACAGACCCTGGGGGAAAATAGCCTAAAATTGAATTAATTTTAAAACCTCAACTGTTAGACACAATTGATTTGCAATAAAGACTTGTTCTGAGGAATTCAAAGAAAGCTTTTTTTTTCTTTCTCAGCCAAAAGCTATCAGACCTACTTTGTAGGTAGCTGATGGTACTTGGGCTCTGGACCTTTGAGATGGCCCTAAGCACAGAGAAGGTGGGTTCTTTCCAGGAGGGGCTGCTCTGCTCCCAAAGAGAGGATGTTGCCATAAGAAGAGACTGGAGTTCGTTGCCAAGGAGAAGCTCTTCCACTCCCTGTGGGTCATTGTAGATGTTAAGCATCATCTGAAAAGACAAATCCAGTTGTCCTCTGATTAGAGAAAGTGCATCCTACAAAAATCACAGGACCTATCTGACCAGATAAAATACAGCACAGAGTTATGCATATATTTGGTACCAAGTTTTGATTTCATCTCTGTACAGAGCTCCTAGTATGGAAACCTCTCCCAAATCTCCTGAAGGAAGTCCATGGGGAGAGGGAGTAGATGACCAGTCCAAGTCTTCTTAATTCCAAATTCATTGTGTAGCTGCCTCCCACAAAGCGAATTTGTTGTTATTTGGTCATTTTCAGCCTTGCTCAACTCTTCATGACCCCATTTGGAGTATTCTTGGTGAAGATACTGGAGTAGTTTGCCATTTCCTTCCCCAGCTCATCTATAGATGAGGAAACGGAGGCAAGGAGGGATAAGTGATTTGCCCAAAGTTACACAGCTAAGTGTCTGAGGCCAGACTTGAACTCAGGAAGATGAGTTTTCTTGACTCCAGGCCCAGCACTGTGCCACCTAGCTGCCCCACAATGCATATAGGAAATATTTGTTGAATTGAATTAGCAAGAGGAACTGGTGTAATTTACAAACACTTAGAAGTAGAGAATATACAAACAAACAAACAAAAAAAACCTAGCTGTATGACCTTGGGCACCTTACTTAACCCCAATTGCCCTCCAAAAATAAAAAAAGAAGTAGAGAATATATATAGGAACTTTGTAAATGCTAGTTGACTGACTGGTCTCTATTATTTACTACTTACTTGAAGCAATTATATGACAGTTTAAAAAATGAATTTGTAGCAGGCACAAGGAGTCTAGCAACTTTTACTAGCCAAGCTGTAGAACCCAGGAGCAGCAGAAGGAAGAGGGCACTAGAGGTAAATGCTGTGTCAGAAACAGGAAGAGGCCATGAGAGTGACAGGATCATAGATTTGGAGCTGGGGAAAACAAAAACAACAATCCTAGAGGCCGTCTAATACAACTCTCTCATTTTACAAATAAGGAAACAGGGCTATGGAGGTTAAATGACTAACCCCCAGGTCACATCGGTAATAAGGGTCAGAGGCAGGATCTGAACCCAGATCCTCTAGCACCTATACTGGTGTTCTTGTCATTATTCCATGTTGAATCACTGGGGTGTGAGTGACAATAAGTAACTGACCATGATGCCAAAGTTTGACAGAGTGCAATATAGCTAGAAGGGACTGAATGAAGTAAGATGGGTCAAGAAAACAGGGATCAGTTTACCCACAAGCAAGGGGTCATTTTTGTAGATATGTAGATATGAGCTAATGGAAATGTTTTCATTTTTTAAAATGGTGAAGGCAAAGGGGCAGGAATGGGGATGAGAAGGAAGGAATATTGAAGAATTCAGAGACTTGGTTCCCCAAGGACTCAATCTTGCTTTTAGCTAGAAGTGAAGACCCATTCTACCACAACTCACCTGCACAAACATTTTCTGAACTTGAGAGTCCCCCTCAAACAGTTCATCTTTATCCGATGGAAAAGCAAAAAAGATGTAAAGACATTGCAGTAGCAGGCCTGGGAGACCAGATTCAATGATCTTGCTGAGTATCTCCTGAAAAGAAAAATAAAAAATCAGATACTTTGCAACATTCTTCCACAAGGGCTTTTTTCTCTGTTGTTTCACTAAATGAATTCTTTATCCTCACTGTCCTATCAGTAGTCAGAAGAAGCAGCAGCAAAGACCTTGTTCTCTCTGCCACTTTGCAGGTAAGAAATTCACATTTCTGCTTTAGAAATTTAGAGATGACAATGGGGGTGAAATAAGGCAAAACTTTGTTCTAGTAACATTCCAACATCCAAAGTCTTCCATTGCTTCGCTGTTCCTTCAACAGGTCCCAATTTCTCTCCCTCTTCTACTTTTTTTATTCTCCTTCTATCCTCTCTCTTCTTATTCCTTGAGAGTTGTTCAATAAAAAATTACACAGCTCTGGACTATTCTTCTATTTATATTTCCCAGGAGACTTTTATTGGCGTTCTTATTTCCCATTCATTTCCATTCTACCCCCCCCCCCAAATAAAGAAACTTTTCTTAAGCTAAGTCTCTTACTCCAAGCATCCTTATTGCTGTTATTACTGAAGGAAGTATAGATAGAAGGTTAACTGAGTGTCAGAAAGAAAGACCTGCATTCAAATCATGACTCAGATACTCACTAGCTTTTTTACTCTAGGTAAGCTTAGTTTCTCTCAGATTCAATTTATTCACCTATAAAATGGGGATAGCACTATCTACAGAGCATACCATTAGTCAGGTTATAAAGATGGATTGTATCAGATGGAATGAAAAATGGTAAAGAGGAAACAAAACCAAACAAGAAAAAGAAAAAAAGCAGGTAGTTTGCTTCAATCTGTATTCAAACTCAGTTCTTTCTAGTTCTTTCTCTGGATGTAGACATCTCTCTCCATCATGAGTCTTTTGGGAAAAATCTCTCTAATTCTTAGGATGCTCTGTGTTAACTTGACATAGTGCTTTGCTAAAATTTGTTGTTTGTTGTTGTTTGTTGTTATTGTTGTTGTTACCAAGAGTTGGGAGCAAGATTTGCTAGGTTCTGTCTTCTTCCTTAGGCCCACAACATCTCTTTATTTTCAGAATTAGACTCTGTCGCTCTATGCATGGCTATTTTTCTCATTACGTAAGTAAAAAGTTAACTGATAATAAATAACTGAAGGAAACCAGATCCTCAAACTTATAAATATATCACCATTTCAGACCAAAGATATGACGACAACGATGATGATAATGATGATGATGATGATGATGATGACGACGACTACAACCATGACTTTAACAAAAGCTGAAGTTTATATAATGGAAGGATGTAGTGGCAAGTATACTGGCATACTCAGGAAGGCTGCTAGTACAGGTTCTTAGATCTGCTTTGCTATGAAAGATAGCTGTTCAAGGGGTCAACAGCCTTTTTAATTACTTTCATTAGTTCAGGGGAAAAGTCAGCACCCTGAACTTCAGGGAAAATCCAAACAAAGAAAATAGAGAAAACAGAAGCAGAGAAATAAAGATCAACACTCAGGGCTTCTAACCGTTTGAGAAATTAGCACAGATCAACAGACAGATTCAACTATTTGACCAAGGCAATACCTACATAGTTACCAGAGAGAGAAGCACCAACATCTGGGTTTTTCAAAGCTGGGGGGCTCCTTAACAGCTACCCAGAGTCTTATCTGGTCAAATCACAAGAGCATTCTTCCAATGAGGAAACCCCAAAGCAAAATGCTAACTTCAGAGTATATATACCCTCTGTAGAGCCAGAGGGCATCACAACCCTCAGTGAAACATGGTCTAATTAAAAATTAACAAAATATGTGAAAGCCTTCCTACAAGCAAGCCTCCCCTAAGTAGGCTTCCCTGAATAGGCTCCACCTAAGGACTATTAATGGGTGGGGGAAGATCTTATATTTCATTAACAATAAAAAGGAAGTCATTGGGGGTCCAGTCCTTAAAAATATGCTTGAATTCATCCTTCAGGGTGAATAAAGTATAGAGTACACAATACAATAGAATATAAAGTACACACATATTCCCCATGTGATTCCAACCTCATACAAAAAATTAAATTTTGGAAGCCTATTTCCAGATATGAGGGACTAAGGAGCTGGCACACTATGATTATAAATCTTTTGATTTGTTCTGAAATCAGAAGAACCAATGACTCCAGAGGTACTGAACCAGAACTCAATGTATACATAAAGAGATGACCCACCAATCTCTCCTTTTTTTTCTTTCCTGACAGAGAATAATGCAAGAACTCTTGTGAGATCCCAGGTTGGGAGAGAGTAACTAACCTATCTCAAGCTATCACTATGTGTGTGATCACGTAGTATCTTACCTCTATACTATATATATAAACACATTTTATATTTTTTATATATTCTATATTCTTTTTATTTTATTACATTATATTTTACAATATATTATTATACATTTGTATATATGTCATTATATATTTATGTATATATTTATTATATATTATATTTACTTACAAATATATTTATATTACATATAAATATATATTTTTACTTTATACTTTTTGCTCCATACATGGTGGCTTTATTTTTTTGTTTGTTTGTTTTGATCTTTTCCTTATATTAGGCAAATGAATGTTCTGAGTTTGATGTGTCCGGGTGAATTGTGTGCCTCATTTTTTCTAATGTGTAATATGAAGGGGTTGGACTCAATAACTTCTAAGGTCCTTCTGATCCATGATCCTAAGACATGTTGAGCTCTGGAGATCCTAAGTTGCATTGGGAGCAGAGTTCCCCATCAATAGCCACAGTAGTCTGAAGATAATTAAGCAGCAATTCTGCTTCTCATTCTTGAATCAGTACTCTTTCCACAACATCACTTCATCATTGTCACTGTCCTATCTGATCCTAAAATTGTCCAAGAGATGCATTTTCAGTGAATTAACAAAAGGTAAGTTTCCATGCCAATAACTTAATTCAATTACAAAAAAGCAGCCATTTTATCAGAAAGAAAAATTTTCTGCAGGACATCAAACATAAAAAAAAAAATGAATAGCAGCACAGTGACTTGTCCCAGGACCATTTCTATCTGAATTCCATTCAACAGCATAAAAATACAAGATAAAATGGCAACTGCCCACAACCAAATAAAATTAAAAAAAAAAAAAACCTAATGAACTGTATTAGTTGAAGGGGAGGAAAACAAGTGGGAATTGACCAACTGAATAGGGGAAGAATGAAATAATCAGATTAAATCAGAAAAGAAATAAAAAACTAATGAGCAAAACTCCAAGAGGAAAGTGGTAACAAATGCAAGAGAGGGGTTAGGATTGAGGCAAAGATAGCCTGTGGGAAGAGGGGCATTTTATAAAATATTAAGCTAAAGGAACTGAAGAGACACAGTACTGAGTTTACAGCAGACAGAAAAAGTGTTAACTTGAAAGAAGCAATATCAGACAAAATAGAGGAAAATATAAATATAACTGACAATGTTAAATATGAATGGATTCAACAATCCAATAAAATGAAAAAAGGTGACAAATTAGGTAAGAAAACAAAAACCTACAACAACAATTGACAACCATATAGGACTTTGGAGTTTGCAAAAGTATTATATTATCTAATTCAACCCTCAACTTATGAAGTACATTCTACAGGCATTAGAATCTCCATTTTACATGTGAAGAAACTGAAACTGAGGGGAAATAAATGAACTGTCTGTGGATGTATAACTATTGAGTAAAAGGAAGGGGTATGAAAGAGGATTATTTAGCATAAGACAGAGATTTATTTCCCTTTAAAAGGCATATTTCATCTTCTGATTATTATTTTTTTTTTGCAGGCTAGGCCTGCTCTAGAAAATTTTGTTAAAGAATTGAGTAATGAAATCTAAACCATAAAGGCAAGTATATCTTTAAACTTATTAAGTAGGACCTTTGCTCCAATGATTCCACTATTGATATTTTATCCTGAAAGTATTATCAAAACAAAAGGAAAAAAGTGGTGAGAGGGTCTGTCTGCTCAAAGATTTGCATTATATGTTGTATGCAACATATGTGTGTGAATACACACATATATAATCTATACTATATAGATATATACACACATACGAATGTATGATTATATTTATTATGTATATATTGCAGCTAACTAAAAAAACTAAAAACAATAAGGGAATGGTCAAATAAATAATGTAAATTAATATAATTAAATACTATAATGCAATTAAGATGGGCATCTATGGAAAATACAAATAAAACTGGAAAGATCATTATGAAACAATTCAAAACTGTAAAATATAAGAATAATGCATAACTAATTATGAACACATCAGATTGTTTCACATAAGAGGAAAAGTGAATTAAAATAGTAAAAGACAATTAAGAATCTGGATGAACATGTAGAGAAAGCACCTGAGTAATTGTTGTGATACTTCATTAGTTTAGTTAATTTACAGGTAAATGTCTACTAAGGAACTTTATTTGGGTATATTAATGTTCATTGATAAGTATTTTAACAAATAATTTAATTTTTGAAGAAGAAAATAAAACTTACTGGGTCAATCTGGGTAAGTAAATACCCTGATTTTAACAAGAGGTAGCCATCATTTTCTTCTTCCCCTTTCCACTGGAACAGCTTTGCAGTTGCCAACCGAGCCTCCTCTACCATCACAGCATCATCATAGAGAAAGCACATCACAGTTAAAAACCTGCTATCTTAAAACCAAAGAAAATATTCCCACACATGCTCCTAAATATTTCTGCTCCATCGCACACACTCTTATTTACCTGAGACAAATTAGAGGCTGCTGAAAGTCTAAAGCAGCTTAAGCATTTTTCAAGGGGAAAAATTATATAGACCCTGACCTGAGAGGTAGGAATCTTATAGTACAATCCTACAAAGGTCTAGCACCAACTAGAAGAGGGGTCTGTATCCATGTTAAAGAGATGGGCACAAGAAAGTAGATGACAACATTTTATAGTTCACCCCATAAATCTTTTATTCATTTTCTTTTTTATACAACAACACTATTGTTCGTTCTGTCTTGGAATCTTAAAAGAATTAATTTCTCAATGACATTTCATAAATTTTATCTCCTCACATGTGCTTCCTTATACCTTACACCATTTTGAAAAGTAGATACATTATTTTCTGCCCACTTAATCATAGGAAGTCAAATGTCAGCAACAGTCATGTGCAAATTCTGAAGCCTGGGCAAGACTGCTTGAAGGAAGTGGGCATTCTCTTTGCCAAAATTGAATATAATATTTAATTCTAGACATACTTCTTTAGCAACTCTTACTAAACCTTCAGAAAAATGACTGATTGTGATGATAGTTAGTGGCCTCATAAGCAAATCCTGTTCGTTACATATAATCTCACCCCATGATTTTTCCACTCTCTAGGGCCAACCTACCTCTCTCTTCCCTCTCTGAAAAACCTTTGCCTATAAAACTTAGACCTTCCCAGTCATCGTGCACTCAGTAAAGTTTAGCAAACTAGACATCCTGGGATTTAGTGAAAACCCATAGCCTGTTTCTGCAAGGCACTGAGGGAGGGAGGATGAATCAAATCTAGAAAAAAACAGATAACAGGGGAGTTCTAAGATTTGGGCTAAGTTTGTGCCAGGATAGGCAAGTGTGGGTTCCAGATGACTTAGAGCAGCAGAGAATTTTAGATCTGTAAGGGACCTTATAGGTCATACAACTTAGTCCCTCATTTTACGTATGGGGAACTGAAACCCAGAGAGTTTGTTAAATGACTCGACCAAATCACACAGGTAGTCAGTGACAGCAGGAAGAGTCAAATCCAGGGCTGATGACTCTGGGTTCAGAATTCTTTTCATCATACCTCTTGTGACTGACAATGAGGAAAATCGTCATTTTGTTTGTCTTCATTCAACAAGCACTTGATCCAAGAAGTTGGTGAAAAAAAAATGCTGAGCTTAAAGTCAGGAAGATCTGAGTTCAAATTCTGCCTCAGTCACTTACTGCCTGTGAAACACCTTTCTAGTCACTTACTCTCTCTCTGATTATTCATATGTCAAATGGGGATAACAATAGCATCTACCTCACAGGGTGACTGTGAGAATGAATTGAGATAACATACTTAAAATGCTTTATATACCATAAAGCAGTATATGGATGCTACCTACTATTAATTTCAAGGTACTATGGTAAACCCTGGGAATGCAAAAGACCAAGAAAGAACAGAGCTTGCTCTGTCTATCAAGCATTAAACTAATAATAATTTATAGAGCTTATTAAGGTTTGCCAAGTAAAAACCTGCTGACAAAACGGCTGCAGAGTTTGTTATTCCCATTTTATAGATGACAAACCTGAAGATAAGACAAGTTAGATGAGTTGCCTAGGGTTACACACATTGTAGTATCGGAGGCAGAATTTGAACCTGGGATCTTCTTGACTTTAAGTGCACTACTCTAAGCATTGTGTCATCCTGCCTCTCAACAAGAGATGAGAAAGACACACACACAAGGAGCTAAGATAAAAGAAAGAATGTGATCAATATTATATAAAGGTCCAGGCAAAATGCCCTGAGAAATCAAAGGCAGAGATTATTTTTGACTTGGAGTGTCAGGAAAGGAAGAGATTTTGTGAGCCAGAGCATGAAGACTGTTCAGTTCATGGGCTTTCTCACCTGCTGGCTTGCCCCCAAGGGCCTTCTGTATTTCTTGAGCAAGATGCTTTGAAGCCTCTTCTGCAAATTCTAGAATGCTGGGAAAGCAAATAATACCTGCAGACTTTTCCCAGGCCTGAAACACAACAAACGGGGAAAAGTTTCAGTGGAATTTGATTTAAGAATTTAAATGTGTTAAAACCATCTATGATTGACTTTTAGGGGAGGAACCAAGACAGTGGAATAGAGAATTCACTCAGCTGAATTCTCCCAACATTCCCCTCCAAATGCCTGAAATTGAATTCTGAAAAATGCTATCCACCTCCAGAGAGAAAACTGATGAACTCTAAATGTAGATTGAAGCATTCTCTTTTTACTCCTTATTATTATTGGTTTGTTTTGTTTGTGTCTTCTTTTGTAGTATAGCTAATATGGAAATGTTTTGCATGAATTCATATGTATGATTGAAATCAAAATGCTTACCTTCTCAAAGAACAGGAAGGTGTGGGAGGGAGGAAGAGAATCTGGGACTCAATATTTTTAATATTGTTAAAAATTGAAAAGTAATTGGGAAATATTTAATTAAATAATTCCCCCCCAAAAAACTTTAAAAACAGGAAGAAACTGACTCTTACTTCGATAGAAAACTCATTATTCAGCCCCTTCTTCCCACATTCATCAAAAGTCATATTTTTAGAATTAGAAGGGGCCTCAGAAGTCATCCATCCCAACCCCCTCCTTTTATAGATGAGGAAATGAAAGCAGAGAGAAGTCAAATGATTTGCCTAAGATCACACAAATAACAAGCAGCAGGGAAGGTATTTTGAACTGAGATCCTCTGATTCCAAATACAGTATCTAGTCCACTCGTCGCTGCTGCCTCAGATCTGCGTGGACAAGCTCTTTCTAATACCCTTCCATCAGTGACTTTAGTTCTGAGTCTTTTGTTTCTTTTTGTATCTTCAGCATGGTGCCCGATTATTAATATAATAGTCATTTAATAAATATTTGTTGACTGACTGATTAATGGAAAAGTACAACATATTTCCTACACACCATACTTCTTATATGCTTCCTTTCAAAATTCAAATTATTTGTAATTATGCTTTTCTCTCTTGTTACTTTTTATCTATTCAAAATGTGCATGTATCTTTGTGTACCTACATATATACAATATATGTTGTCTCCCTCATTGGAATGTAAGTTTCTTAAGGGCAGGAATGGAGGGATGGTTTTTTGTTTTTCTTTGTACTTCTAGGATACTACAGAGTGCTTTGCACATGATATATACTTAATGTTTGTTGATTGGTTAATTAATGGTGAGAAGCCATGGCATATCCTAGATTAACCAATATTAATTAAAGGTTTATTACTACATGCAAGGCACTCTTGTAAGCACCAAAACTCTTCCTTACACAATCAAACCTCTGCCATATTACATTCATGCAATTGGCCTGTATATCTTCTTTTTCTCTTTAGATGGCCTATCCTGAATTTGTTCTTACCAGACTGTATTACATATCTTACTACTTAAAATATATTTGTTATGCTTTTTACATCATTCTCACTTCCCAATAGCTTCTTTCTCTAAAGAAGGAACAAGCCTTCCAATAAAAAAATTAAGCAACATAAACTGACACAGAAATCATACCAAATGGTGAATGTAGCATTCTGCACCTGTAATCCACCTATTCTCTACAAAGAGGGAACCCCATATCATCATTGGTCTTCTAGAGTCTTAAACCATTTCTCCAACTCACTAAAGTCACTTTGAATCATTATCTTAGATCCAAGATGCTACCATTACTCACTGCCCTCCCCACCACCCACCAGCCCTTGATCACTTCTGAAATCTTAATATACCTTCTATTCTATACAAGGAACAGTGTTATAGCAGTGTTAAACATAGGCACATGGAACTGATAACTTCTGAGCATGATTAGTATGACTAAAAATGCCACATCTATTGCTCATTGCTTTTTTTTTTAAACAAATACTTTATTAACTTCTGTTTTACATCATTCATTTCCGCCAGATTTTGAGTTACAATCATTTTCCCCCCATTATTCCCCTACCCAACCTCCCAGAATAGTAGTCCCACAAGATATCGCTTCCTCCAAACTGCTCTCTCCCATACCTTCTCCCATACCCCCATCGACTTTTCCATTAGAGGAAGGTGAATCTTTGTGTCCCAATGCCTGCACATCTTATCTCCCAATTATAGGCAAAAGAGTATTAATAATAGTATTTATATATATTTGAAACATTTAATGTTACGACCTCGAATTTCAGATCCATTTCCTTCCTCCTTGTCACCCATTCCTTCTTGGGAGATAAGTAATTCAGTATATGTTGTACATGTCTAGCTATGCAAAACATTATCATAGTAGATATATTGTACAAGGCTGCTTATAATTCCCTCCCACTCATCCCACCCCCCACCTGGTCCATTCCCTACATGATCCTGTCCCTCTTCTATAGTGGGTACTTCCAACCTCCCCTCACCCCAAGGATGCCCTCCCATCCATCATCCCTCCTCTCATCTCCCTTCCCCCTATCCTGCTGCAGGTTGAGATATCCCATTTAGTATGTATGTCATTTTCTCCCTGAACCAAATTCAATGTGAATGTGGTTTTGCCCTTTTAGCCTTCCTTATTCTCCCCCTCCTTTGCACCCACTTCCCCTACATGAGACAGTTTACCCTACCATGTCTCTCCCCATTTCCTCTTGCCACTTTCCTCTCTCACCTCATAATTTCATCCCTTGAGTACTCTCCCTTCCCAACAAAATCAACCTATGCCCTCTATCCATATATAACTAACCATATACACACACATTCACATATGTATTCATATGACCACACCCCCTTCTTCCATTATTTTCATAGTGAGAAAGATATCATCAGTCACAGTTATTGCTTTTCCATATAGGAATGTAAATAGTTCAACTTTGATAAGTTCCTTTTGATTTCTTTTCCCTGATTACCTTCTCAGGCATCTCTTCCTTCTTGTGTCTGGATGTCAAATTTTCTATTCAACTCTGGTTTTTTCCTCAAGAATGCTTGAAAGTCCTCTATTCCACTGAATGACCATATTTTCCCCTGAAACAAAATACTCAGTTTTGCTGGGTAGGTGACCCTTGGGTTCATTCCCAGTTCTTTTGCCCTCTGGAATATCATATTCCATGCCCTTCGATCCCTCAGTGTAGAAGCTGCCAGGTCCTGGGCTATTCTGATTGTGTTTCCACAATATTGAAATTGTTTCTTCCTGGCTGCTTGTAGTATTTTCTCCTTGATCTGGGGATTCTGGAACCTGGCTATAATATTCCTGGGAGTTTTCTTTTTGGGATCTTTTTCAGGAGGTGATCGGTGGATTCTTTCAACCTCTATTTTGCCCTCTGGATCTAAAACATCAGGGCAATTTTCCTTGAGAATTTCTTGAAGGGTGATTTCTAGGTTCTTTCTTTGATCATGGCTTTCAGGTAGTCCAATAATTTTTAAATTGTCTCTCCTGGATCTATTTTCCAGGTCAGTGGTTTTTCCCATGAGATATTTCACATTGCCTTCTAATCTTTCATTTGTTTGGATCTGCTTAACAGCATCTTGATTTCTCATAAAGTCATTAGCTTCCATTTGCTCCAGTCTAACTCTGAAGGAATGAATCTCCTCAGTGAACTTTTGAGATTCTTTTCCATCTGGCAAATTCGACTTTTTAAGGCATTCTTCTCCTCAATGCCCTTTTGGGCCTCCTTTGCCATTTGAGCTAGTCTATTTTTTAAGGTGTTGTTTTCCTCAGTCAGGCTGTTGACCCTCATTTCATACTTTTCCTGCATCCTTCTCATTTCTCTTTCTAATTTTTCCTCCACTTCTCTTATTTGATTTTTAAAGTCCTTCTTAAGGTCCTCTATGGCCTGCAACCCACTCATGTTTTCCCCTGGGGCTTTTGGAGCAGGACTTCTGACCTCACAGTCCTTTTCCCGCTCTATGCCCCCAAAATAGGAGTCTAGGGTTGCATTTTTCTGTTTCCTTTGCCTTGGCATGTTGCCACTTAATTGCTTGACTTTTGGGCTTGTTGCCACACTATGGCTTTAAGGCCAGCTAGAGGAATTTTCGTCCCGAACGTGTGGGGGGCAACTTCCGTTTCTGGCAAGCTGTAAACCCACCCACAACTTCCACCCTAGATCACAATCCAGATCCAGGAGGTTAAAGCAAGAGCGATTACCCCCCAAGACTGATCGCTGGATCTCCCCACGATTTGTAGGCTGGGAGCCGGAAATGCCTCTGAAAACTACAAAATGGCGTGTCTCCTCAGCGGCTTCTAGCCCCCAGGGGAGGGAGCTGACGCATTCCCCATATACAGGTCCCAAAGTCCATAGGACACTAACCTCTTACTTTGTCCTAGGCAAGTCTATGTTGATAATTCTGGAATCTTCACAGTTCCTGGTGTTCTGGGGTTCCTCCAGCTGGCTGCTGGCCCTGCCGCCCTGGGGCTAAAACCTCGGCTCACGTGGACCTGGGCTTGGCTGGGCTCCTGCGCTCTGCGTGCTGCCGGCTCCCAGACCACTGCGCTGGTCCTTCCTGCAGGGTGCTGGGCTGTCCTCAGCGGGAGGTTAGCTTCTCTGTGTCGTTCTGTGGGTGCTGGGGCTCCAGAATTTTTTCAGAGTCCTTTTTTACATAGTTTGTGGAGAATCTGGGGGCAGAGAGGCTTGGAGGAGCTGTTTCTACTCCGCCATCTTGGCTCCGCCCCCCTGCTCATTGCTTTTTAAAAACAATGCACTTGCATCTACCCACACCCCAAATAATTTTTTATGTGGGCTTAATGATGATGCATTACATTTTTAATGAAGTTGTCCAGAGACTTAGGAAAAAAGTGGGAACAGTGAGTGCAAGTTAGTGAGGTCAGTACTCAGGGGATCTTTGCTTACATTGTAAAGAGTGATAAATATTTCTGTATAATTTTTAAATCTACCAAATTGTTTTCCTCTACATTTTTGTCATTTGTCATTCATGGCAACCCTCTGAGTGAGTCAAGGCAAGGCAAATTATTAATCTCATTTCAATAGATATGTAGAACCTAAACCTCCGAGATGTTAAGTGATTTGCATAAGGTTGATGAATACTGCTCCTTTTTCCCTGATGTCATCTTGGACCATCCAATACATTTAGTAGATCCTGGCCTCCCAAGGGCATGTTGGTGCTCAAATAATACCATTTCTACAATTTATTTATTAAGTGTACACTATTAGCAAGAATCAGAATTTCATACTTAGAAGAGACATCAGTGGCCATATAGTCCAACTCTCATTTGATCAAGAATCCTCGGTACAACAGCACTATCCTAGGCACTGAGTACTATACAAAAAATAGAAAATGATAAGTTTCTTACCCTCAGGGAGCTTACCTTCTACTACAGAAGAACACGAAGACCATCACTAGATTTAGACATTAGTTACATGAGGCACAGCTTATCATAATACAAAGACTCTCTAAATATATTAAAGATAAGTAAAAAAATTATAATGAATGATATTGCACTTGCCTTGAGTGCTGGTGATCTATGTAATTCTTTCAAGTTACTGTATAATAAAAGTCCTCTGTATCATAGGTGACAATTAAGAAATCATAATCCAAATTTTTTAATTTAAAAAAGAAATCATAATCCAACATATCACAAGCCAATAAAGTGTTTTTTGCAAGCTCTACATTTTATTTAGATTATTTCTTGTTTCTTTGTCAGTACATATGAAAAAATATAAAGTATGATCATTTTATTCATTTCTGTTAGGATGAGATATAATCTGTTCTCTTTCTTATTTTCTAGTGTGTGGGCTCTTCACGTGTTAACCCATCCTTCCATGAGACATGTCTAAAAATAAATTTACCAGAAAATAGACTATGATGGAACAAAGGAAACTCCCAAATAAAGTGTTCAAGACACTAGAAGGAACAGAGACTTGTTTTAGGAAGGGATGGCTTGGTAGAGGAGGTGGCATTGGAGCTTGATGGTGAAAAAAGGGATGGCTTTTGACAGGAAATGAAATGAGGAAGAAGGGCATTGAAGGCATGAAGGCCAACTCGTTAAAATGTAGAGAAGTGGGACATGGAAAGCTGAGGAATCCAGCCTGACTAGATCATACAGTGTATGGAGAGTAATATCAATAAGGCTGCAAAAGTAGATTGGAGCTAGGTTATGAAGGGGCAGAATCCTAGCTGCTGCTATCTTTTGACCCCCAGGACATTCTCCTTCCTTCCTCAATGAGTTCAGTGTCTTTCTCACAGTCTACTTCTCCACCACAGCTCCTACCTTCATTCTAGGGGACTTCAAGATGCATGTTGGTGTTTTTTTCAAATACCTTAAGTTCCAAGATCTACTCATTCCCCATGCCCTCTTTCTATACTCCACCTCAGCTATCCACCTTTGATCTTTCCATCACTTACAAGAGTTCCATTTGTGAACTCCAAAACTCTTTTACCCAGTCATAATCTTTTGATATTCCATTTTTCCCTCTGTCCTACAACTCTTAACTATTCTTCTTCCTCGCCATGACCTTCAATCTCACTATCATTCTGTTTTTTCCCCAGGTCATGGCTCCTGCACTGATTCTCCTGTCTCCCTCCCTGTCCTGATTTTTGTTTACCTCTCCAGGCATTTTTACTCTACTTTATGCTCTACACTTGAATCCTTGCCACTTTGTCATTTCACTTACAATGCCTTGCCAAACCTCAGTCTTAGATTTCTCTCACCATCCAATCCTTTTTCATGTACTGCTGACTAGTACTGGAGAAAAATCATGAAACTGCTGACTGGATACACTAAAAAATTATGTTACATTATCTCATCCTGGCTCTAAGTATTGCAAGGCAATCTTTTGCTCTTCCTTACTTGATTCACTATCCAATTCACCACACTGGTTGTTCCAAACAAGTTGTCCATAGCAACCCACCTCCTCCCAGCTAAGGATTTTGCCAACCATTTCTCTGACAAGATGAAGTCTATTCACCTAGAGTGTCTTCTTTTCCCACCCCTCTTTATTCACATCACTAACTTATTTTTCTTCACTATCTTCTCCTTCATTCCTGTCTCACATGAAGACATAAGACATAGCCCTTCTGCCATATTTGTAAGATAAACCCCTTCCAATGCACCATTGATCTAATCTTCTCCAATCATTTCCAAAAGGTTCTCTCTGTCTCTGTCTCTCTGTCTTTCTGTCTCTGTGTCTCCCTCTCTCTTTCTCTCTGTCTCTGTCTGTCTGTCTCTCATCTTCAATCTCTATCTACTAGTCTACTAGCTCTTTTCCCACTGTCTATAAACTTACTCATGCTCCTCCCCAATCAGATTATGATCAAATCTAACAGACTTTATTCTATTCTCATACTTCATAACTCTCTATCTGCAGCCTTTGACACTGATGAATGTGACTCTCTCCTCCTGCATGCTCTCTCCTCTCAAGATTATTATAGTATTATAGTACTGATCTCTCATGGTTCTCCTCCTACATATCCAACCACTTTTTTAGTCTCCTTTGATCAGTCTTCATACAGGTTTCATTCACTATCCTTCAGACTCTCCCAAGAGTCTTCTTGGCCCTCTTCCCTTCTCCCTCTGTACTATTGTGGTTGGTGACCTCAGCAGCTTCCATGGGTTCAATGATCATTTTCAGACGTATATGTCTAGTCCTGTGCTCTCTTGAACTCTAGTTTTATATCAATTAACTTTTAGAGATCTCAAACTGGATGCCTAGAAGGCATCTCGCACTCAACATGCCATAAAAAGAATTCATTATCTTTTCTCCAAAACCAACTTTCATGTTACTTTCAAAAGTACCAGCATCCTCCCAGTTGCCCAGGCTCACAGCCTAAGGGTCACCCTAAAATGTTCACGCATGCTCACCCACATCTCCTATCTGTTGCCAAGTCTTGTCATTTCTACCTTCACAACATCTCTCACATAAATTCCTTTATCTCACCTCCTCACATACCCACCACCCTAGTGCATGACTTGATCCCTTCATACCTGGACTACTGAAATAGCCTTGAAGACCCCAGATAAAGAACCTCATTCTACCTGGTATCCTTTCAGCAAGTCATTCTCTATTCCAGTACATCCTCCAGTTGGCTACCAAAGTGACCTTCTGAAAGAACAGATCTAACTCATCACCCCTTGCCACCACAATATACAAAGAGTCCTTAGTGACTCCTTATTTCTTACCTCCAAGGTCAATTATAAAATCATTTGCTTGGCTTTTAAAGCCCTTTATAACCTGTCCCCTTCCTACCTTTCAGTCTTCTTGTACTCTGCCCCATTAATTCAGCTATACTGGTCTCTTTGTTGATCTCCTCCCTCATGCCACTCCATCTCAATCCCCATTCCCTGGCACTGAATGGTTATTCCTTATTCCCAGAATTCTTTCTTTCCTCACGTCTAGATCATGGATTCTCTAGGCTCTTTCAAGACTTGTTCAAATCCCAAATTCTGTAAGAGGCCTTTCCAGGTCTTTCACTTCTGCCTTCACCCTCCTCCCTCCATGCTGCTAGTGCCTTTTCCCTTGAGATTACCTTCCATTACCTTCCTGTAATAATTACTGTCATGTTGTTTCCCCCACTAGAATGTGAGATCCTTGTGGTTGGAGACCATGTCTTTGCTTTTCACTGTGTCCCCAACACTTAATACAGTACCTAACACACAGAAGGTATATAATAAATGTCGGTTATCTCACTAAAAAAAACTTTTAGACGTCCTTCTTATAAATCCATAGTGTCAAGAATTCAGTTCCCTTTACAGATCTTATCAATTGATGTTGTAATGTTTCTTTGTCTTTCCCCCAATGAATTTTACATATATAGAAACTGAATCAACAGGTCTAAAAAATTACAGCATTATTCTTTTCCCTTTTTAGTACAGAGACACTGAATAAGCTTTGCTCCACTTCTTCAAAATACTTTGAAAACATGAAGTGTGAACAAGAGCTATTTAATTGATGTCTGTGAGGTTTGTGTTAAAAAGGTAAGGAAACTGGAGGCTGACTCACAGAGTCAAGGGCTGACTTTATACTTGGGTACATAGTTATATGTGTACATATATACATATACATATATATACACATATACTCACATATATACATATACATGTGTATGCATACACATATGTATATACACATATATACCTATAAATATGTATACACATATGTATTACATACATGTATGTGCGTTTATACACACATATCTGACAGCCAATATTTATATGCAATTCAATTCAATATAATTCAAGCATTTATGAAGTACTCCACGTCAGGCACTAAGATGAGTGCTGAGGACAAAAAGACAATAAATGATTTATCCCTGCCTTGAAGAAACTAATATTGGTTTAAGGGGGTAGGTGGAGGGGAAAGGCAACATGTGTACAGGCAATAATTCAAAATACACAAAATTATTTCAAAGCAGTTTTCAGAGAATATAACAGTTGTGGAGGTGAGGGAATACACACACAGATGGTATTTACATATATGGCACAGCCACTATCCCCCTATACTATAGTGGAAAAAGATCTGAACCTGGTTTCAAGTCCCACCTTTTATGACCTGCTTGTCCTATGACCCTGGGCAAGTGACTTAACCTTTCATTGCTCTAGGTAATGCTTTAAGATTCAGTTACAGTTAAGGTGTCAATGTGCATTAGTAAAAGGACTTTCCCCATAAGGGAGCTTCTTCTTAATCCTTTTTTTTGGCAAGACAATTGAGGTTAAATGATTTGCCCAGGGTCACACAGCCAGTAGGCGTCAAATGTCTGAGGCTAGATTTGAACTCAGGTCCTCCTGACTCCAGGGTCAGTGCTCTATCCACTGTGCTATCTAGCTGCCCCTCAAGGGAGTTTCTTATGTCAATAAAATCACATATCTTATCCCTATTCCTCTAGGTGTCTACACATACAACACATAGACACAACGTGTACATATATGCATATACACAAAGAAAGACGGTTCATATGGCTAAGATTTTCACTGTGCTAATAATCATCACTTGGTACAAACAAAAAACCTTGAGAAAATCAAACCCTAGAGTAAAAAAGTCCAAATCTTCTGACTCAAAAGTTCCTTGTGAAAATTGCTTTTCTTTCCATTTCTGAGAACTCCACTGTGATATTTTTCTAACAAACACTCTTGCCCACTCTATGCACTTGCAAACCCCTCAAAGACCAATTTACAGTAGGTTGACTCAGGAGTATTTGCAGCAGCTAGCTAGCAATGGGACCGTAAAAGGCACGATACAATAACGTAAACTGGGCCACTGTGAGTTGAACAGTAATTGTAAATTGAGCCAGCTTCTCCCTGGACACAAATTCCTTCCTGGGAGCACGTCGGGCACTTCTGGAAGCCGCATTAACTCTTTGAGGCCACGAGGGTACTATTTCATACACTAAAACAATCATTTATCAGATGGTACCCTCGAGGCCTGAAAGAGTTAATGTAGTTTCCAAAAAGGCCTAATTTGCCCCCAAAGAGGAGCTTATGTGCTGGGAAAATGTGGTTTAATACTTCTTAGAACTTCTCTTTACTGACATTATCTAAGTTGTACTGGGATGCCTTATGAGGCTCTATGCAGGGAAACCAAGAAATGAAATTAGATGTCCAAGGAAAAGTCAGGAGAGAAATGAGGAAGATCTTGGGAGGTAAGAAGATAGAGGAATTCTAGCTCTGGATAATTGAATGTGCCAATGTAATGGCATGGTAATGACTGAGATAACCATATCATTGCCTATTTTTCATCTTTAAGCAGGGCCATCTCCAGTCATTCTGATCTATATCTGGCCACTGGACGCAGATATCTCTGGAGGAGAAAGTGAGGCTGGTAACTTTTCACAGCCCTCCCTCACTTAAATCCAATTTATTTGCAAGTCACAGCATCACCTTCAAGAACGAAAGACAAACAACATCTTTAAGCATCATCTAAGTATATTCTTGGGGAAGGGTGTTATTTTCCTGGTCCAGAGACCACCTGAATGAGGAAACTCTGCCAACATAAGTCAGTGCAACTGCAACTCTGTCTTAGAATGTCAACTGGAGCCCTGAGAGGTTGCAATGACTTGCCCAGGGTCACACAGCCAGTACACATCCAAGCTGGTTCTTGAACCCAGGTCTCATTGCTTTGAGTTCATATCTCCATCAGCTATGCCATGAATACAAGACAAAGGTCTTTGTATCTTGGAGGTCAGTTCTCTAATCACTTTTCAAAATTGCCACCTCTGTATATAGACAGAGAGACAGACCGATAGATAGATAGATAGATAGATAGATAGATAGATAGATAGATAGGTAGATAGATAAAATCATAAAATTGTAAAGTGTCAGAGTTGTAGGGGACTTTAGAGGTGCATTTGGGGACATCTGACCTGGATAAAAAACTTGGTTCTGTGCCTTATTTGTATAAGTCACATAACTGTAATATGAAAGAAGTCAATCTCAATAGTCTGGGAAGGTCGACTCCAATTTTAATTCTGATCTTATGGTCAGCCAATGAGTTAACCTAATCCCTGTTCTCTGGCAAGGGAGGAAACTCAGAGTCAGTGAACATAAGAGTCACCAGGCTAAATGCTGACACTAAGTGACTGTGTGACCTTGCTTAGTAAGTGGGGGAGGTAGGGTCTCTTGTCTTCTGGGTTAGTGTTCTTTCCATTCCACTCAAAGGCCTCGATTTCCTAACCTGGAAGAATGAGGAAGTGAGGGGAGGGTCAAATTAGGGGGTGAACCAAGTGACCGCTTAAGTCACTTCTAGGGCTAAATCTAGGACCTGATGGCCATACTAGTTGGTCCATGTGTTATTTTATGCATTCTCACCATCATCTTCCCTGAAGTAAATAACACTGTTGTCTCTATTGTATGTAAAAGAGAAACCCAAGGCATAGCAGTGCCTTAGTTTAGGAAATGATTTGTCTCCTTTAATCAAAGGATCACAGATTTATTACAATCTCTATTATTATCTAGCATTCACGTAGTGCTTTAAGGTCTACAAAGTTCTTTACATGTATTATCTCATCCAATCTTCACAGACAACCCTCTGAGGTAGATACAATTACTTTTCCTATTTTACAAGTGGGGAAATGGAGTCAGGGAAATGTTAGATGATGTGCCCAGATCACACCACGCATAAGTGTCTAAAGCAGGATTCAAACTCAGGTCTTCTTAACTCCATGTCCAACACTGGTCATCGATCCAAACCTTCTGGTCTATATCTGAGGAATCTGAGACTGAGAGAAATTCTAACCTAGAATCTTGGACTCCAGGTTCATTGCTCTTTCTACTCTACCTTTTAATAGAGAAATGGTATACAGATGTCCAAGCATGTGCCATAATGACTAAATCACACTGCCACTCCTAAAGGGGATGATCATAGAGACTGAGGTTGCAAATCATAAGCGAAAACTTACCTTGTTACTTCACAGTAACACTTTCTATTTTGATCCCTTTCTAAAGCTCTCATCTGGTATGGTGGGATGGCAACTTTGGGGCAAGCTCTGGAAGGTCCTTCCAATCTAGAATGGCTTCAAACACAGGTCCAGAGATGGGATGTTATGTGAGGGGTGACCTAGCCAAGCAGAGGGAGATTTGACTCTAGAAGATCGACTATCAGATAACGAGTTCTCTTGGTCACAAAAGGAAGGAGGGAAGAGAGAAGAAAAGAGAGAGAGAGACAGACAGACAGACAGAGAGACAGAGAGAGACAGAGAGACAGACAGAGACAGAGAGACAGAGACAGAGAGGGAGAAAGAGAGAGAAACAGAGAGAAGAGAGAGAGAGAGAGAAAGAGACACAGAGAGAGAAATCACAGGCTTTATCAATGGAATGAGTGCCAATGCCAACAAAATCGTGGATCTCTGAAATATTATTGAGAAGGAAAACATGGTGAAGGAAACAGTGGAATGAAGTGAACAGGACACTACCTCAGGAATCAGATGACCTGAGTTAAAGTTTAGGCTCTAATGCTTACTGTGTGACCTTGGGAAAGTCCCTTAGCTTCCCTGGGACTTAGTGTCCTTATTTGTAAAATGAAGAATTTGAAGTAGATGGCCTCTGAGGTCCTTTCTAATTTTATATCTATGATCTATCACAATTCCCCTTGGTATGGGAACTTAATGATTAGAGGCATTTCTTTGACATTACATAACAAATGTGCAACCATTTATATGATAGCCTGCTGAACTTAGCATGCGAGGTTTTTTTATGCACTCCATGACTGCTGAAAAGTGGCCTATTCAAGACTAAAGGGAAAGAATTATTCAATTTTTATTTCGCCTCTGTTTGTTTGTCTTTCCTAATGATTTTCAGAGTAAAATATTAGAACAAAAATGAGGATAAAGGAATTGAAATACAACACAAATGAGGAGACAATAAGAAAGCACTTGGTTTTCTCTGATGAGTACCAAGTGACCTTTACAATGTATGCCAGAGTATTTGAGAAATGAAGAATTGGAGAGATGCTACAGCAGTGGAGATGGACGAATGTCTCCATTTGCAGAAAGAAGAAGGTTGATTCTTCAAATGATACACTGAGAAGTGGAAAGTTGATCCTGACTTCTGGGTAAAATCAAGAATAATAAATTCAATGTCTGGCTCGTGAATACCTAACAAAAAAACTAACATGGGCTGCCTAAGGATAAATCTCACCTGCTTAACCTCATTTTCTATTTTAATATAATACTGTACTCATAAGGGGCCATTCTATAGAACCAGTATATCAGGATTTCAGCAAGGTATTTAACAAATTATCCTATGATATGCTTTGGACAAGACAAAGAAATATGGGTTGATTCATCATTGTTCACTCACTTTCAGTCATGTCTGACTTTTAGTGATTCCATTTGGGATTTTCTTGGCAAAGATACTGGAGGGGTTTGCCATTTCCTTCTCCAGATCATTTTACAGATGAGGAAAATGAGGCAAACAAAATTAAATGACCTGCCCAGGGTCACACAGATAGTAAGTGCTTGAGGCTGAATTTGAACTCAGGAAGATGAGTCTTTCTGACTCCAGGACCAGTACTCTATGCACTGTGTGGTCTAGCTGCCCAATATATGGGTTGGATAATAGTTCAGTTCCATGGATTCCTCACTGGATAAGCAAACAGGTCCAAAGAATTCTGTATAATTGAACAGTGTCATTTGATGGGGTTGGCATCTCACAGGGCTTTTTGATTCAATAGTTTTATCAGTATTTTTATATAGATGTAAATGGCATGCTTGGCAAATTTTCAGTTAACACAAAGCTGAAAGATACAGCTAATATGGTAGATGACAGAATCAGATCCAATGAACTGTGGAAGGTACACTAGCTCTAGAATCAAGACAGCCTAGACTGAAATTCCACTTCTGGTGCTTACTATCTGAGTGACCTTAGGCAAGTCACTTAATCTTTTGGGGGCCTTATTTTCCTCATCTATAAAATAAAAGGGCTAGGTCATCAAAAGTTTTTTTTTTATTCTACCAGAATGTCTTTCCAAAACCTTTCAGTTAAGATGATTTGTACCTGGACTCGGGAACAGTGAAGTGGATTAATGATGGGAAGTGCTATATAAAAGTATATTCTCAGGTACTCATTTAAGGAAGCTTATAATGTGCACAGCAAACAGGCATTCTGTGATGACATTTGTACATGCTTAGATATGGGAAAAGACAAAAAAGAAAAATTTCATCATTATGTAATTTGAGTAGGAGGGAACTCTAGAGATCTGTTAGTATTATACTTACTCTGTGTTAATTTCAAGGAAAATAAGAACTTTTCAAATAGTTAAATTTTAATAAGTTTTTATTCATATGTTTATTTAAATTTACGTGCACTAATTGCAAGGGCTTGCTGATAAATGTTTAACAACAGGTTCCAGGTGGGGAGCATGCAAAGGATGCATTTTTAAGTTGAATTTATCTTGACATTTTCTCTATCACTTTCTTATGTCAATCAATAAAATAATAAAGGAATTGCTGATTTGTAGCATACAAAAAGCGAAAGGGCTGGGTTAAATGGTCTCTGAGGTCCCTTCCTATTCTTGATCTATTATTCTATGAAATATAAAGTAAATCAAACTAGATGAAATATCCAAATATTCAATATTCAAATAAACAAATATCCAAAAAACCAATAGCAACAAGATGGGGGAGATAGGGATAGATTTTAGTTTACATTAAAAAGACCTAAAGATTTTAGGGGATTCTTTACCAGTTTACAATGCTTGGTCCAAGAGGACAGAATGAGAGCTAAAAGATATAAAATACTAGAGTGCTAAATATATAAGAAAAAAACTTTAACAAGTAATATTATCCAAAAATGAAATATTTCTCTCAGGGGTTAATGAAGTCTCAGTCACTCTAAGTCCTTGAGGCAAAGCTGTGTGACATTTTTCTTTTGGAAATGTTGTAGAGGGGAGTCATAATTCAGGTGAATTTTGGAATATACAACTCCTAAGGTCCCATCTAAACCAAAAAATGTATTTAACAATGGCCATCCCATGGAGCATCCACACAAGTGCTCCATAAAATTGTCGCTAAACTGCCTTAGGAAAGAAAAATAAAGGGGAGGGGGCAGAGACAATAAAGCATTCAAAACAGAATTAGCAAAAAAAGTTATGAGCTTCCTGAAAGGATTAGTTCTATCACTGGTTTGCTGCTATAGTTTCAGGATCTTTCTTCAAGACTTGTAAAGACACCTATTGCAAGTAAGAGAGGGTGGGGGAGAGGAGAAAGAGGGAAATGTGTTAAAGCAGAAGACACAGTAAGAAGTGAGAAAGGGTCTTCAAAAGAGAACTTCACTATTTGGATTGTCACTGTGGAACCATACCAGAAAACAGAAAAAATGTTTTCTACAGAAATAGCCAAAGTATAAGCATTTATAATTTTGAGAATAGCATGAGAGCGACATGAACAGACAATCTATTCTTGGAATTCTGATGGTATTGTTAGAAAATAATTTGAAATATTTAAATTATTTCTAAATTATTATAAAAACAGCAGGAGAATTAAAAGAGTGATAACTCCGGCTAAGGGATTATCTACATGTGTCCAAAAATAACCGGCTATTTCAGGGGAAAAAAGGTGTTATAATAGAAAAGTCATCAAAGTTGTTTTGCACCATATAGACAACTTGTGGTTTTATCAAATTGTTTTTTGACTTAACATTATAAAGAAACAGTTTGAAACTAGCTTCTGAAACCAGAGTGACTACTGTGAATTCAGAATTCAGGAATAAGAATATCTCTTCCTGAAGTGGCAGCCAGAAAAGAAATACATTTCAAATTATGATTATAAAGGGAATTTCTTTGGGGAGATGATGAAGGTTGATAGAGGTCATTTTCTCCCCAGACTTCATGGAGGAAAGACATTCCCAATATAAATAGCGAAAGATGGATGTGGCAAATCTACAAACTGTGGGCTATGTTTACCAACCTAGGTCTGCTTTTTCATTTAGTCTGCTTGTAATTGTAATTAATATTTTGGGAGAATAGAGAGTTTTCACTGGGAAAAGCACAATAAGGCACCAAATCATCTAGGCTTAGCTCTTGACCAATATACATATTAAAAACAAATGTAAAGTAGTGGGTATTGGGCTTGGAACCAAAAAGATCTAAGTCTGAATTCCACTTCAGATATTCCATAGCTCTCTCATGCTGCTATGGTTACTTAACTTCTCTCTGTCTGTTTTCCCATATGTAAATAAGGAGGTTGGACACAACAGTCTATAAGTCTCCTTCTAAATCTACAGTTCTATTACCTTCTAACTAGGTGGACCAAGAGTCCTGAACTTGCCTCCTTATGTTTTTGTTGGGGTTTTTTTTTTGCCTTTTTTTTTTAGAGGGCAATTGGGGTTAAGTGACTTGCCCAAGGTCACATGGCTTACTTTGTGTTAAGTGTCTGAGGCTGGATTCGAACTCAGGTCCTCCTGACTCCAGGGTTGGTGCTCTATTCACTGTACCACCTAGCCATCCCTTGCCCCCTTATGTTACATTTTGCCACAGCTCAAGTTAATTTGTATTGAAGACAGAAAGGATCTTAGGGATGTGCAAGAGTTGATAACCTAAGGTACTTGTCTATAATGGAAGGTTTTGATCTTTGGTCCAGACATAGAGACAGACAGGTACAGACCTAATCTTGCCTAGAATGGATACTATCTGGCTTTTGTTGACCAGGTGTGGTGACTTTCACTATAAAATGATCAGTTTGCCAGTTCCAGTACTATACCCTAGAAGACTGAAAACCCAGTAAGGCAGAAGCCCCACATCTAACAGAAACCCTGCCCCACCCAAGAAAAAACAGGTCCAGTGGAACAATGCATTAGGCAGAGATGCCACATTTAATGAGGAATAAATCTACTAAGATGAGCACAATAACATCACCAGAAGACATCCTGCAGTCTTTGGGGTATGAGTTGTCTCTCTACCCCTTCAGGTTTCCTTCTGTATGAGTCCTATACACATTCACTCTCTGGGGTAGCTATTATTTACTTTTCCATATGTGGGAAAGGGTGTGCCACCCTCTGTCAATATGGTATACTCATAACATAACAGTTGATTTTTCTTCCTTAGCTTGATGCCTTTGGAAGGAAAGCAGCTTTCTGGGTCTCCCTCTAAATATAAAACATTGCTAGTCCTGACTTTCTCAGGGCTCTTGAAACCAGCCTGCTATGGTAGTCAAGGCTGGACTTATTTGCTTATTTATTTACTTATTTACATGTGCTGTTCCATTTCTAAGGACCAGAAAAAACAAGGATAGCAGAGGAAGAAGTAGAGAATGTTATTTCTTCCTGTATATATTTTTTGTAATAAAATCAAACAACTTCTCTATAAAAATATTTCTATGCAATGTTTAATGTGAAATAAATTAGAATTATAATGAAAAATAAGTATTTAAGCACTTCAAAAAATAAGAAATTTGAGGAAAACAAGAATTAATACTTTCATTAAAAGTTTCAAATTAAAATCTAGACAATCATTAGGTTTTTGGTTTGTTTTTTTAATATTAACACCCTATAATAGATAAGGAGACTAAATGAAGGGTATCTTTCAGTCTCCTGAAATCCCAAACCAGACCATCAGATACAGAGATGTTCATAACACAAAATACAGAGTATCACTTCACAATATAATTTAAATTTGATACTTTATAGATATATCAGTGGTTGGTATCAAAATCCGTTTGTGGATTCAGCTCTTTTTCTACTTCAGATACTTTTCTGTGCCTCAGTTTTCTGACTTGTTAAAATGGAAGAGTAATCCAAATGTTTGTCCCTTGTTTACTTCTCAAATATATCGAAGCTATTAATAAAGTTATTGATATAAATGGTTTAAAGCCTTTCACAAAATGATGCTTATGGGTTCATAACATTTAGACCATGTCTGTCTATAATGCTAATTTTTATTATTATATGTGAGTTCCAGAAACTTTGAATATCCTTTGGATTCTCAAATAAAATGGAGATGAAAGTTGGATTCTAATATATCCATGGCCATCCTATACCTTGCCAAATCTTAAGTGAAATTTTAACCAAAGTTTTTTTTGTTTTTGTTTTTGTTTTTACTAAATTGGCTTTTCTGGTTAGTCCCTAAAATGCTGGAGATTCTCCCTCTGTCCTGCTCTACTCAGCAACTCCTGTAGTCAACTCTGTCCTTTAATAGCACCTGATAAAGTAGTTCCAGAGTGCTTTATATCCAAGTCCATGGCTTTCCAATAACAACCCCCAAATCAATACTCAGACAAAAGGTTGACATAAAAAGAAACATTTCATAGCATTCCAAGAAGGTAGGCATTCTTGATGGATAGCATACATGTATCTTGGGGACTACAACTCTCGGAAATTATCTTTGTGTCTTTTTCTAAACTTGTACTAGTTCCCCACTCCCATCCAGTTCCAAAAATAAGGATACCAACCTTTAGGAACAGAGGCAGAAGTCTCAAGAAAGTCCTTTGCTCATTCTCTGGATTGAGGAAAGGGGCTTCCTGTACGTATTCCAGAAACTGCCTCTCTAGCATCTCCCATAGGGCAGTGGGGCATTGGGGGTGCCCTCCCCGGAGGAGTTCAGGCTGCAAAAGATCACTAGAATTTGCTTCTTGATCTGTCTTGTCAGGCACATCTTCTTGCTCCTTTGAGAAGTCTTCTTTATCCATGTCTTAGTCCAAGTAACCTATTTTGAAAAAATAAATAAAGTTACTTGTCATAGGATTTTCTGATCTTTAGCTTCAGGAAAAATAAAAGGTATTGTATTCACTCAATATGACTCTAGGTATGTATTATCCCCAATTATGTGAGATTAAATGATTAAGATAGCTGAACAAAGAACAGAATCAATAAATATAATAATGAAATTGATACATTTACAAGTCTATGTCTTGAATTTTAGCTTCCTTCCTTTCAAAGTCTAATGTACTCTAATATACTAATAAACTAATATACTCTTTACTCTACTGTACCCTACTCCCCTCAGATTCAAAGCCATCTGGTCCCTCTGACCTCCAGGGGAATCTTCACTAGATAATTAGTTTGAAAGGAAGCTTTGCAAAAATGCACAAAGGAGACATTTGAGTCATTTTGTATATGAAATCTAAAGGTATACTAAAGGCATAATAACCTAAAGGTATAAAGAGTAAAAGCAATATGAGCTATAAAGAGTCAAAGGTAAACATTGCTTTTTGTAATCTTAGATGTAGGAGTAGGGAGAGGGACTAGACATTTCATTGGGAAGGGAAACTTCTTCCACCAGTGCAGTTTGGTACTTTCTCTGCAACATATAGTCTTCAAGAGCTGCCTAGGAAAGTGAAAAGTTAAATAAGCAGCCCAATGTCATGAAACCAATATGGCAGGTGTTGTTCTTAAACCAGATCACTCTGGCTTTGAGCTCATCTCTCTCTCCACTACATTATGCTGCCTCTTGCTGTGTTTGTCCTTCATTCTAGAAGAGGACTATGACATCAGGGAAGTGATGCCATGACATGCAAGTGAGTTGGATTACAGTGAGGGAAGGCTATGCAAAGTAACCAGCCTCACTTTCTCCTCCAGAGTCACTGAGTTAAGTGGCCAGATATTCATCAGGAGAACTGGAGATGGTCCTCATGCTGCCTCTTAAGAGTAACTTGATCTAACTGGCAGTGTGGGAGAGAGAGGAAAGATAAGCTTGGAATGAGGAAAATCTAAGTTCATAGAAGAAGATTGGATGGTGTTCTAAATGGAGAGCAGCAGGAAGAGTGAGTATCATCTAAACAATATGACTATCCACACATATCCTTACTCTGTAATCAATATAGGCTTGTAAGCAAAGCAAATCTATTATTTTATATCCCTTACTTCAGGTCAATCATCTGTGCTACTCTGATATCTCAGCGAAGGACAGCTCCCGAGTTTCCTAGAAGAACCATCCCCTGTGCTTCAAATTGTTTTTCCTTCTACAAAACCTTATAGTCTCTGAGTATGAATGTATGTATATACATTATATATGTAGATGCATACACACATACACACACACATATATGTGTGTGTGTGAGTGTGTGTGTGTGTGTGTGTATATGGTACCACAGTTAAGAGAATGCTAAATTTGAGTCAGACAAAAAACTTAGTTCAAATCCTACCTCAAACTCTTACTTGCTAAGAGAACCAGAACAAGTCAGCT
Organism: Gymnobelideus leadbeateri; assembly: GCA_011680675.1. Taxonomy (NCBI): domain Eukaryota; kingdom Metazoa; phylum Chordata; class Mammalia; order Diprotodontia; family Petauridae; genus Gymnobelideus; species Gymnobelideus leadbeateri. The sequence continues at coordinate 75,246 of WOXC01008581.1, forward strand.
ATCTTCACTAAGCATTCATTTGTTCATCTGTAAAATGGGAATAATAGAACCTAGTTCTCAAGGAGGTAGTATGAATCAAACAAGATAACATATATATAAAATATCAGGTAGTATACACATGTTTGTATGTATGTGTGGGTGGGTGTGTATACACATACCTATATATACATAGTATCCCAAAAGTCTTAGTGCAATGTTTTAAAGCTTAAAACCAGGCACACCATATAATTCTGATGATCTTAAAATATTAAGTTATGCATGTATGAATGTATATTTATATATCATATACATATATTGTTTAATATATTTATGCACGCACATATATAGATTTTTGTACACACATGAATGTGTTATATACACATATGTATGTCTATACACAGATATATATGTATATATATATAAGACATACAATGTATGTGTATATTGTGTTTGTATAGTTAATACTCGACTTTCATAGGGCTAACATTCCTAGAAAAAGGTACAAAAGTCAAAAACTCAAATGTTGACACATTGAACCTATGGGGTTAGGTTCCTACAACCACCAGACATGGTCACCAGAGATTGTTAAAAATCTGCTTCTCTGCATGTGGTTCTTTATAACAAAATATAACAAAATAATTCTGTTAATATGCATTTTTCCTAACACAGTAACCATAAAATGGCCCATAGAATGCAGGGGAAAGGAGAGGCAATGTGGGACAAGAGGAAGGGAAAGGGCCATGATGTCAGAACTTCAAGTTAAAAAAGGGAAAATGCCAACCTGCCTTCTTTAATCTCCCTTTGGGCTCTTTGCTTGAACTGTTTCCCAAGGAAAAGCATATGAGTCTCGGCCCCATCTGAGCTTGGTACTCCAACCCTCCCATGCTTCTCAGCACAGTGCCAGCCCACTCAGGAGGCCACAGGGGAGGCAGGAATCTCACTGGGTAGCAGGAGTACCAGAAAGAGGGTAGGGGTGACTATCATCTCATTAACCCACAAACTTAGCCACTTTTCTATTTTTTTTTCAATTCCCTCATTGCAAACTTGATAGGTTATGTTAGCACTTTCTGGAGTGGATTCTGGAGGGAATTCATGAACACTTTTAAAAGTACTTTCCTCCTTTTTACAGATATAAAGAATCTCTATTCATTAACACCAAACTCATGGCCAGCAGAGACTGCAGACATTCTGGCATGAAATTTATCTAACACCTTTATTTTCTCACTAAACCACATCACTGACTTTTGCATGCTTGGGCTTAGAGCCCAAAGGACTTGTACTACTTTTTGGAGACATAATTGCAGCAGAAAACTTGAGTTTTAAAGATAAACAAAGAGGAGAAGAGAGGAAGAAAGATCAAAAACTAAAAGACTAAAGGAAAGGCTTCTATCAGAAGGTCGGGCTTTAGCTGAAATTTGAAGGAAGACTTTCTAGCCTAATTTCCTATTACTTCCTTTCACTCTCCATTCTCATCAAACAGACCTGCTAACATGTCTATTCCCTGTAGTAAATACTCCCCACATATGACACGGACACATGCCTTACCTCTACCTTACGTAATTATTAGCTTCTTTCAAATCATATCTTAGCTGCCATGTCTTACTTAGGTCCTTTTCTAATCATCTTGCCAAGACATAAGTTATCTTTCCTTCTTACGTGTGCATGTCCTGTATCCTCCTAGTAAAATGTAATCTTATAGAGGGCAAGGGTGGATTTTTATCTTTATATCTCCAGTATCTGAGCTAGTACCTTGCAAAGAGTTGGTGTTTTTTTTTATGTTAATTTGAATTGAATGGATGATACACAACAAGTTGTTAAAGTTTTATAGGAAATCACTTCCTTTGGCTAGATGTTATAGAGGTGATTCCTCTACTAAACCAGGGTTTGAAATTTCCTTCCAGCCCTAGGGTGCTAGTCATCTAAGAAGTGAAATGCAACCACCACAACCCATACAAAACTGCCTTTAATACTAGGTTCAGTTAATCAGTCAGGCACTATGCTAGGCAACATTCAGAAAAAAAGACAAAAAGCAAAAGAGTTCTTGCCCTCAAGGAGCTCATATTCTGTGGGGGGCAGGAGGGGATACATTCATGAATGAACATTTGAAAATGAAAAACCATTTGCTAAGTGGCTATTCTGTCTTGATCAAAGTGCTAATAATACTGTAAGTGAAGAAGCATATATAGAAATACATGCAAAATAAGTACAAGATAAATTTATAGGGGAACAGTGTAGATGCTAGCAGGATCAGGGAGGGTTTCATGTACAATATACTGCTTGAATTGAGTTTTGAAGAAAATAAAGAGATTCTAGGAGGTGGAAATGAGGTGGGAATGCCTTAGATTACAGAAGGTGAGGTGAGCACCCTGAGCAAAGCCATAGAAATGGGAGATGTAGCTCAGACAAAACAGTGAACTAGGTAACCAGTTATTGTTTTGACTAAGCCTCATGTTTTTAATGCCTACATTGCCTTTCATGATGTGACTGAATACATTTTAAATTGCTTTGGAATTATAGGAATGACCCTACAAACCTGAATAATGAACAGAGTAAAAATGCCAACATTCTACTGTATTTTTATCTTATTGACTCCTTTGTAATCTCTTTGAAGTACGCAACCAGAGTGTTTTTAAATAATATTTTATTTTTCTCAATTACATGAAAAAACAATTTTTAACATTTTTCTTTAAGTTTTGAGTTCCAACTTCTATCCCTCCCCCACTCCTTGAGACAGTAAGCAATGGCTAGAATGTTTTAAGAAGTCTTCTGCACATGACTGGCTGGCATAAGCCCTAGGTGCTTGGCACCTTTTTCCATTCCCAGCCTTCACTGAAGCCATTTCTATTGAGGCAAAGCAGCCCCTCTGACAACTGTTTTCATTCTTTTTTTTTTTTTTGATTTTTTTGTTTTTCTAAAGCAATTGGGGTTAAGTAACTTGCTCAAGGTTACACGGCTAGTCATTTGATTTATGCGTGGGTGCTCATTTTCTGAGGCCGGATCTGATCTCGGGTCATCCAAACTCCGAGGCCGACGCTCTTACTCACTGCGCCACCTAGCCGCCCCTTTAGGGCAATTGGGGTTAAGTAACTTGCCCAAGGTTACACGGCTAGGTTTTTGTTTTTGTGTGGATTAAGTGTCGGAGGCCGGCTCCGAACTCAGGTCCTTCTGATTCCAGGGCCGGCGCTCTATTCACTGCGCCACCTAGCCGCCCCAACTGTTTTCATTCTTATGCAAGAACCAGCTGAGACAAGCTGGCTGGCTTAGCCCTGAGACATTGAACATCAGCTAAACTAACTTCAGTGACCAAACTGCAGTGTGGGGTTATTATGGTATCATTTGGGGGTGGGGCAAGGGGGAAGGGTAGCATTCTTGGCATTAAAGAAGAGAAGCAGTTATAATAATAACAATTACAACAATTATATAGCACTTCAAGGATGGCAAAAGAAAGAGCCACCATGGTGGATAGGTGGCACAGTGAATAGAGTGCCAGCCCTGGAGTCAGGAAGACCTGAGTTCAAATCCGGCCTCAGACACTTAATACACAGACCAAAAAACTAGCCATATGACCTTGGACAAGTCACTTAACCCCAACAGCCATGCCTTTCCCCCTCCAAAAAAAAAGCAAAAAAGAAAGAGTGTATACAAGGAGACATTAGTAGAAATAAATAATAATAGCAAATTCACATGTATAGAGTACTTTAAAATTGACAAAAACATTTCCTCACAATAACTCTGCGAGGTAAATAATGGAAGTATTATGATTCCATTTCACAGACGAGGAAACTGTGGCTTGAGTCAGAATCACCTAGCTAGTGAACATGGGCATTAACAGAGACTCTTGCAAGGACTGAGGTTTTGGCCACTATGTCATGAAGCTTTCACTAGAGTCCACACCAGAGGAGGAAAAACATGCCCAAACAGACACAGTTACTAAAAGAAACCTATAAAGGCCACACATGCTGTCAGCCTCACAAGAAATGGGACAGATGGGATGACAAGTTGCTTGTCCATTTGTGACCGGGATGGCAGAAAGGATTCATCATGCTTTATTTTTAGCTCTGGGCAAACACAGAGCTTGTTCATTTCAGAGTTTAAATGGCAGCCTAGACTAAAGTTGGTAACTCCTTCCTGTGACGCTTCCCCCAGAGCACTTTTCTTTCCTCTGTTTTTTCCCCAAGGGGCAACAGCTCTATTCTACTGGGTACCACATAAAAGGGTGACCTTTCTGCATTGGAATCCAACTTCAGGAAGCACAAAAATCAGTGAATGAATATCTTTCAGATTTTCCAACTCAATTTAGACCTTTAAAAGCCATTGTCTAAACACACAGGCTCAAGTTTCTCTCTGCTCCAGTCCATCCTCCATTCAACCCAATCCATTCATCCTCCTTTCAACCACCAAAGTGGTTTTCTGAAAGAGTAGGTTTGACCATGTCACTCCTCTATTCAATAAACTCCAATGGGTTGCTGATAACTCCAGGATCAAATATAAAGTCCTCTCTTAAGTTCTTCACAACCTGGACCTTTCTATCTTTCCAGTCTTCTTATATTTTATTTCCTTCCATGCAGCTACACAGAACTACATGTTGTTAGTCCATAACAACACATCTCCAGTCTCTGAAACTTTGAAGTGGTTGCCTCCATGCCTAGAATGCTCTCCCTCTGCACCTAAGCTTTTCTGGCTTCCTTCAAAATTAAGCTCAATCCCATCTTCTACAGGAGACCTTTCCTGGTTCCCCCAACTACTAATGACTTCCCTTCTCAGAGGACCTCTCATCTACTGTGACTATATCTTGCATGTACCTAGTTATTTTCAAACTGTGTCCTTAATTACAATGGGAACTCATTAATGACAGGGACTGGTTGTGCCTTTCTTTGTTTACTCAAGGCTTAGAACAATGCCTGACACAGGGTGAGTGTTTCATCAACGTTTTATGTCCAACACAGGGAATGGATGGCTGTTGTCTGAAGATCAATCTAGATAAATTCCAAGAGACTCATCATCAGAAGGTTGACTATTTAGTTCTGACTTCTGTGGGAGAAAGTTGTATGAGGAAAGGGTCAGGAGAAGAAATTGAGCTGAAGGAGGAGGAAGATTTGTGAGTGTTATTGGGAGAGCTTTGACATTGTGAAGGACAAGGGAATGGGAAAGACTTCCTACAACAGATGGAAATTTAACTGGGACTTAAAAGCAGGGGGAAATTTGTAGGCAGAGTTGAGAAGGAAGAGAATTTCAGGAATGAAAGGCAGTCTTAGAAATTTCAAGGAGCTACACCAAAGAGCCTCCATGTTCTGTGTCTCCCTTGATGGTTGTGGTTTTGTTTTTACATTTAAAATATTTTTATTTTTAATTTATGTAAGAAAACAAGCATTTCTATAAAAAAAAGAAATTGTGAAGGACAGCTGGTAAGTGGAGAAATAACTTCTAACTGACCAAGAGAATGCTATTGCATCACTGAAAACCTACATAAAGAAGACTGTTAAAGAATATACTTTGGGGCTAGGCTTTGAGATAAGCAATTGCAAGAGGCAAACAAAAACATTTGAATGAATACTACCAGTCTTTGGAAAGTCTTCTGCCCCATCATGTGCTTTGAATTCTAGTGCTTGCTGCCCTAGAGATTTGTAATCACTGAGAGCAGAGTCACTTGGAGACATCATTCTTTCTCTTCCTGGTTGAGCTGAAATGTTTTATCTCACTACCAGTCAAAGATCTTCCTTACTATTGGGTGCTCTTTGATCTAACTTTCTTGAGGGCAGGGACTCTTAGAACTTTATTTGTATCCCTACTGTTTGGAACAGTGCCTGATAAATAGTAGGTGCTTAATAAATGTTGGTTGATTGATTTATTCTAATTTGTATAACTACCCTGACATTGCTTTACTATTTTACTTGGCTAAACTGGTTTATTCACTATTCACTATTTGTGATGATCCTTCTATAATCAGCCTTTGGTGAAAGGGGGTAAAGTTGACCATTGTAAGCTAAGAGTCCTGCTCCCCCTTGAGAGGAATCAGGGAAGTCTCTTTGTTTAGAACCCCTTGGAACTGTAACCCTAGACTGGCATTTTTGAGGGGCAGCAGAGAGACACAAGTCTAGTCTGACAGAATCTTGGAAGAGGTCCCTCAGTCTTAGTGGCCCCTAGATCACGGCTGCTCTTCCTCTGCCACCAGCTAATGTGCATGTCCTTCCTCCTATTTTCTATGGAGGTAGACCAGAACCCAGGTCATATATATCCCTATGGCCTAAGAGTCACATTTATATATTAGATAGACCAACATACAAATATCTTACATATAGTTATAAAAAGTCAAGTCTCAGAGTCAAAAAGATCTGACTTGTATTTGACACATCCTGGTTTAGGTGTCTTTGGCAGGGCACTCAGCTTTTCAGTGTCCCAGGCTTCTCTTTAAGACTATAAGTTCAAAAGAAGCTGCCATTATGCATTAGAGGAGGGTGCTTCCTCTTTGGAAGTTACCTATACTAACGAAATCACAATTTCAGTATCATTCCATCTCACTGCTGACAAACTGGAACATATGAGTAGTGGAGTATCCAGGATGGTAAGGGATCTTGAAACCATGTCATATGAGGAACAAATTAAGGAACAGTAGACAGGGCCTGGGGATGGGGATGGGAAGGAGGGGGAAGAGAGACTAGCTTTTATTGTTATGTTGAAAGAGGATTAGACTTATTTTGAATTTCTCCAGAAGGCAGAACTAAGACCAATGGAAGAAAAATACAGGAAGGCCCAGTTTGATGTAAGATGCTGATGAATTTTCTACCAATTAGAGTCATCCACAGAGAAAACTACTTTGGGGGAGTTAGGGAGTCTTGAGAAGTATTCAGGAAGAGACTAACTGAAGCTTTCATCAGGGCTATTATTGTAGAGGGTATTTTTTTCATGGGGTCTGTGTTGACTTAGATGGCCTCTAAATTTTCTTCCAAATGTACAATTCTCATATGATTATCTAGTTATTCACATATTTTCACAGAGTGATTGCTTGTTTGGAAAAATTCTAAGGAATATGATTTAAGAAACTCATCTCTAGAACCTGAAGAATCTTATTCCAGGGCTGGTGTAGAAAGAAGATATACAGAAATCCTCCTCATGCAGAATTAATACAAATGAAATATGGAAATCTATTATATTCTTTTTTAAAATGCCCTCCAAGCCATGAATAAATGGCTGTTTGATAAAATTAAAGATAAAAATCGATTTTCTCTTCTGTCACTATGTCTCCTTATATGTTTTCAGATGGAAAGCTCAACACGTAGAAACTGTATTTTTTCTTGGTGTTTTTTTTTTCTTGTAATATACATGGTTGTAAATTGCCCAAAGGCCCTGACAGTGAGAACAGCCTGTAAATTTAATGAATAAATAATAAAAACATTCATTTTTCAGTGTAGTTTAAAATAATCTGTTTCTTTTCTATTCTGAAGGCAGGTTATAAAAGCAGGCTCAACGTGACTTGCTTGGTAAAACTCATGTGGAAAACAATCCTTATATTACCAAGGACCTTGGCACTCAGTTCTTTTAAATCAATGTTTCTTGACTCTGTAACACATTAACATGGGCACTGCATTCATCAACCCCATCAAATTTGCTTCTTCAAGTTGTTGGGGAGAATATCTACAATCCAATGTATAAAGTATTTCAACACAGGACCCCAGTAAGATAAAGTAAGTGGAATGTCTCTCTAAATCTTTCTTGGAAGGAGTATAAAGATAAATCCATACAAACAATTCAAAGAAAAGGTCCTGCTCTTGTCTTGATTCTATGGCTACAACCATAGATGGTACTTGGTTGTACCAGATGCTATCACAATATTTGATTCAGGCAACCAACTATTTATTTTGTCTATACAACATTAGTCAGACAATGTGTTTTTCTTCCACTGAATAGATCAACTATTTACACATCATGTAAGCAAATCCTATCTATATATACACACCCTCTACATACACACACATGTCAAGACTATCATAGAGTCATAGGCCCTTGGAACTCAAAAAAGTTTTGTTGTTTTGTTTTGTTTTGTTAAGTTTAGAAAAGACAACTACCAAGTCATCACTGATAGCATGGCTCCCCTTGTCAAGTTTGGAATACCAAAGAATTAGAAAGACACATAACTGCATCCAACTTAACCTAAGGCAACATTTCCTGAATATTATGCAACTGGATTTTTACAGAGAAATGGGTAGACGAAGGCATATGCATAATTACCTGAGTGTCATCCTCTGGGTCTAACCCAGGGGAGTGAAGTTGAATGCCTATTCCCAGAAGTGTCTGTCTATCCAGATACAGGCAGAACAGCCTCCAGATGACCTATTTCTAGAAGCTATATGGCTTTACACAGAGGTAAACGAAGGAAACTGAATACTGCAATTTAAGGTAAGCAAACTCTAGTTGGTTTTTACTAATTCAGTTATGAGTAGGTCAGAATTCCTTTGGAATCAAGAATTTTAATCACTGTTATTTATTAGTAATAATCAAATATCTCTATCTATATCTTCATGGCACTGTTGCTCCTTCTCTCTCTTTGGGTGAAGGGACCTGTTCTCACCAACCTGAATCAATGGCATAATGGTAAAAAAAATTTCAATTCAAAAAAAATTTATTAAGTGCCTACTGTGTTCCAGAAACTAACCAAAAAAAAAAAATGAAACCTTTTCTGCTCTAAGGGAGCTTGCATTTGACTGGGGAGAAGCAAAATGTGCATAGATGAGTAAATGCAAAATATGTACAAAATTAGCAGGAGGTCCTTTGAGGGATAGTACTATCCACATGAAGACTCCAAAATGGACTCGTTTAAAAAAAAGCACTTAACCTAAACCTTCAAGAGAGCTAGTGATTCTAGAAGGAAAAGTCTGGAGCAAAAGACCTTGATTCATATCCCAGGTCTACCACTTACTGCCCATCAGACAAATGGACAAACCATTTACCTTTTCAATCCCCAGTTTCTTGCACTAGCTCTCTCACAAGGCTATTATAAGGATCAAATAAAATAAATGTATATAAAGAACTCTGAAAACCTTGAAGAATTATTTTAGAGAGGTAGCATAGGATAGAATGCTGGGCTTAAGAGTCTAAAATATCAGGATTCAAATCCTTCCTCAGATACTTAATAACTGTATAACTCTGGGCAAGTGACAACCTCTTTAGGCCTCAGTTTCCTCATCTGCAAAATAAGAGAACTGGACTAGATGACCACCAAGAATGGTCCCTTCTGACTCTAAATCTAGGATGCTATGAGCAATTATGATAACTAATCATTTATCAGTAATTTAAATGACACTTTATTGGTTGCAAGTATAAATTAACCTCAACAAATCATGGGTATAATCAGTAGCTAAAGAGCCTGTTGTCTAACAGTGGTCCATGGTGGGTAATAACCACCAAAGATGGAGGCGATATGGTATAGTATAAGGAGCATTAGCTGAGTCAGGAGCCCTGAGGCATAGGTCTATGCCTAGTTCTGATTTGTGACCTTAAGAAAGTTATTTCATTTAATTAAACCTCAGTTTCCTCACCCCCATACTTCCTAACTTCGCTCTGTCTGTCAAGGGCACCAGCATCCTTCCAGTCACCCAGGCTTGCCTCCTCAGAGTCCTCCTTGTCTTTTCACTCTCCCTCACTATTAATGCCAATCAGTTGTCAAGTTGTCAAGACATTTCTCACATCCAACCCCCTTCTCTCTACTCACCCTAGTTCAGGTCATTTTCACCTCTCTGTTGAGTAGCAATAGCTTCTTACTTGACCTCCCTACCTCTAGTCAGTCTCTTCTCTAATCCATCCTCCACATAAGTATCAAATGAATATTTCTAGGTAGTACCTCATCACTGCATTGTTCAAGAAGCATCAGTGTGTCTCTGGGGCATTGAGGACAGAATTCAAAATCTTCTCTTTGACACTTGGAACCCTTCACAATTTGGATTAATTCTAATTTGCCAACAATTCTCTTCCTCCTGATATACTCCATGTTTTAGTCAAACTGGTGTACTTATAGTTACTTATATATGACCTTCAGTCTTCCACATTCCACCTTCTACCTTCCACCTTTGCACAAGCTCATCCTTGCCTGGAATGGTGCTCCTCTCCTTATTTCCAGCTCTTGATATTTCTAACCTCATTCAAGGCTCAATGTGAGTGCTATCACCAAAAAAACCCCACAACTTTCTTGATATCCTCAATTGTTAGTGCCCCAACCCCCCAAAACATTACTTAGTATTTACTTTGTAAATATATTGCATTTATAGTTGGTGTACATATAATTTGTCCCTGGCAGAATGTAAACTCCTTAAAGGCAACAATTGTTTTTATTTTTATCTTTGTAACTCCAGGAGTAACCGAGTACTTAATAAATACTTGTTCAATCAAATTGAGTTGAATTTGTAAAAATAATGAGTTTGGATTAAAATTATCTCTAAAGTGACATCACCAATGACTGTAAAATTCTATGATTCTCTGGAAGAAGTTAAAACTAAAACAAAGTTGGGCAGCTAGATGTTGCAGTGAATAGAGCACAGGCCCTGGTGTCAGGAGGACCTCAGTTCAAATCTAGTATCAGACACTTAACACTTACTAGCCATGTGACCTTGGACAAGTCACTTAACTGCAATTGTCCTACCTTCCCCCCTCCAAAATAAAAAATAAAAAAAATAATTTAAAAAACTAAAACAAAGCAATGGAAGAAAACAAAATCCTCAGATGGCTTCTTTAGAGAGGAGGGCCTTTTGAAAAAGAAAAAAAAAAGCTTCTGTGTCTTTAGATTTTAAATAAATGGAGGTGGTCGAAAAGCTTCCTGCTCTCCTATTCAAAGTTCTGCCCAGTTTTATTGCTGGCCTCAAACGGAAGCCAGAACAAGAAAGTTAACCTGAAGCACTGCAGGTCAAAGAGCAAGGCCAGGCAGGCCAGCGTCTAATGCAGCTTTCCCTGAAAATAATAAATGTCTGTACTGTGTTTGAAGATGCACAATCATTTTATACACGTTATACCTTTTGACAAGGTATTTCTCACATCCAAAAATCACAAGCAGCCCTTTGAATTAAACACTCACCCCATGGGTAAATAAGCATATATCAATATGTCCAACTTACAGATGGGTTTACTGGGGCTCAAAGAAAGTCATGCATTTGGTTAAGTGTGAGGGTCCAGTTGTCCTGATTCCAAACCAGTGCTTTTCCCACAACACCCCTGCTATGGATTCATTCTCACACCTGAAACTGTCCTCTGCCTTAGCTCAAAAATAAAATTCATGCAACAAATAGATAATAATCATTGACTCTGTTTCTATCTTTCCTGCTTTGTTCTGAAATGAAAAAGCCTGGAGGGCAGGGATTATTTCCATGACCTTGACTAGGTTATTACCACATTGTGGCCATGAAATCATTACAGCATTCATTAAATCCTACTCCTAACTACAGTAAAACTTCCTGGTATCCATGAGAAAGAAGCTCTCTTCTCCTCCCAGCCATAAAGAACCTTCCAGAGAGCAGTTTATAGGAGTCCATGACAAATTCTGCTCTTGCTTTCTCTCCAATTAGTCTATGCAGAAGTCTACCTTGACTTTCCATTTTTACACATTTCCCCCACCCCAAATTTGCTTTACGGAAGAGGAAGTGGGCACAAAAAAATGTAGGCAGCTTGTCAAAACAAGAATGTTTCTTTGAAATGAAAGTTGGCCAGGGATGCTTTATTTGCATCTACTTCCTAAAAATAACAGAAGTTAATCTGAAGACTCATAACCTCTCTCCCTCAGAGTTAACGAAGCATGGATGACTACTCATGGGTTCAGGAGGATCCAAGATGCTTGAGCATACCCTATTCAAAAGGAAGCCATCATTAATAATAGTAGTGAACATGACAAGAATAGCCCACGTTTCGAAGACATTTTTCTTCAGAAATTTATCATTACATTAGCATAGGCACAACCTCCACAGAGACAGATCAGGAACTCTCTGGGACTTGGCAGAGTGTTTTAATGGTTGTTGTGGCTTAAAAATTCCTTATGTTCTGGCCGACCTGTTGTTAAGATTCTCTGACTTCAAGCTGGTACTCAGACCAGATCAAGAAATAGCTTGATTTTTGGTTCATATTATATTCCACAGCTCTCCAATTTGATAGGGCTTCAGTTCTGCTGAAGAAGCCTTGGAGATCCCCAGGTCACCTCTGCAGCAGGATGAGGAGTCAGAGGAAGGCTGGAATAGAGTACATAACTCTTCAGGAGTCAGCCAGCCTAAAAGAATTTCTTAAAAGCTTTCTATGTGCCAGGGACTGGGTACAAAGCACTAGGGATACAAAACAAAACAAAAAACTAAGAAATGATCTCTGCCCTCAAAGAATTCACGTTTTTATTGAGGAGAGAAAGTGCAAATAATTATATACATATAAGACATATGCAGAGTAAATGGATGGTAGGATCAGAGGGAAGGCAAAGAGATGTGGTGAGTGAGGCTATGGAGATGGAAAAGTACAGAAAGGACTATTTTTTTACAAATTAATATATTTTAGTTTGCAACATTCACTTCCATAAGTTTTAAATTTTCTTTGCTGCCCTCCCCCTCCCTTCCCCAAGAGGTTGTGCAATCACATATAGGCTCTACACATACATTCATATTTAAACACATTTTCACATTAGTCATGTTGTATAGAAGAATTAGAACATATGGGAGGAACCATGAGAAAGAAGAAACAAAACAAAAAAGAGAGCAAATAATATGCTTTCATCTGCATTCAGACTCCATATTTCTTTCTCTAGATGTGGATGGCATTTTCCATCATGAGTCTTTTGGAGTTGTTTTAGGTCCTTGCATTGCTGAGAAGAGCTAAGTCTATCAAAGTAAGTCATCACACAGTGTGGCTAATACTGTAAACAACGTTCTCCTGGTTCTGTTCACTTCACTCAGCATAATTTCATATAAGTCTTTGCAGGTTTTTCTGAAATTCTCCTGTTCATCATTTCTTATAGCACAATAGTATTCCATTACATTGGGGGACTATCTTTTGACTTTCTTAATACAATGTCTGCTTTAGATATCTGCTTAAAAACAGTAGATATCTGTTTTTCAAAAAAATTATTTATTGACTGACTAAAGGTAGGATTTAAGCTGGATCTTGAAGAATCCAGGGAAACCAGATGGAGACAAGAAGAGAAAGCATTCATGGCCAGGGAGACACCAGCTGAAAAAGCTGGGAAATGGAGTTTCATGCATGAGAAATTGAAATTAGGTGAGTGTAGCTGGATTTCAGAGCATATAGAAAAAGCATAAGAAGGCTAGAAAGGTAGGAAGGAGACAGGTTGTGAAGTGTTTCCAACATAAGAATATTTGCAATGTGCTTTCTTCACAATAACCCTATGAGTCAACAAGTATCAGCTCTATTTTACAGACAAGTAAACTGAGGCTCGGAAGGGGCTATGGCTTGCCCAAGATCATACAATCAGTAAGTGGCAGATTCTGAACTCAAACTCAGGCCTTCTGAAGGCCTGTCCTCTTCTACCATATTACTATTGTCTTTTGGGGGTGGGGCAGAGAGTAGTGGCAATTGGGATAAAGTGACTTGCCCAGGGTCACACAGCTAGTAAGTGTTAAGGCTAGATTTGAATACAGGTCCTCCTGACTCCAGGGCTGGTGCTTTATCTACTGCACCACCAAGTAACAAATAATAAGGATTAAAACTGGACCTGTGATTTCACTAATAAATGGAAATTCTTGATGAGGAAATGCCTTCTGTTAATGCAGGTTGGCACCTTCTCATCAACTTATAGTTTTAGGGATTAGCCTAAAAAACTGAAAAGTTTAAGTGACTCATCCAGGGTTGCAGAGGCAGTTGGCATATGAGACAGCTTTGAGATCAGTTCTCTACCCACAATACCCTTGCTGCCTCTAACAATGAATGATGATGATAATGATACATTTATAGGATATTTTACAATAAACATGACAGGGAGCGTAGCATAGAGGACAAAGTGCTGGCCTCAGAGAAAGAAAGACCTAGGTCCAAGGCCCACCTCTGAAACACCCTAACTGTGGGACCTTGAGGAAATCATTTAACCTCTTGGTGCATTAGGCAAGCCTCTAAGACTCAGTTATAGAGAAGATATTGACTAGTGAAAACATTTGTCTAGGATTTATGTGGGAATTCCGTATATTTAAAAATATCACAGCTCCAGCCCCTATTCTGATCTCTATACAGTCTACAAAGTGCTTTCTTCACCACACCTCCATGTGGTAATTAGTGAAAGCAATATTATCACCATTTTACGCATGAGGAAACTGAGGTTTTCAGGAGTTTTGTAGCAACTCTTTTTGGTATGAGTAAAAAGTTCCATTTCACCACTAGGCAATGAAGGAAACTACTCATAAATAGAACATTTGTTAAATGAAGATTAAAAATAAAAGCAGTAGTAGAGTCAGAATGCCAAAGAGAAAGCAGTAGTTCATAAAATACAGGAAGTAGGATGTGCTTGGGTCCTCTCTGTGTTTTTCCAGATCTAATTGCTATTTAGATCATTTTTCACACACAAACAGATCTGCTAGACTCAAGAGGCAAGCCCAAAGTACTGAAAAGTGTTCGTGTTCCTCAATAAAATACAGTGTACATTTAGTAAGGGTATATAATGTGCAGAATGCTATAGGAGATGTAAATTTTAGATTAGACAATATTCCTGCCCTGAAGGATTCCCTATAAGGGAATCAAGGCAATTGGCTGATACAACGGAGGAGAAAGTAAGGTAGGAGAGACTAGCTTGGAGATTGTTGGTGGAAATCGTAGTTGTAGTAATGAAGACTTGAACTAGGATGGCGAAAGAGAAAATGGAAATAAAATAATAATACTGAAAAGCATGTCTGAAGGGAAAATGACCAACACACAGTGGTATTAGATTTAGCATGTGAAGGAGAAATTTTTTTGAATATTATACTTTGAGAAGGTAGAAGTAGCACTGAACATGAACTAGCAACTTGGGTGAAAGACCAGCAATGACCTCCATATTCATACTATGTCAGTAACACAGCAGAATAGTCATATTGTAGGTCTTACCATGGTACTTGATCATCTCCAAGATCCAAAGTTTTGAAATGTTAACCCTTCATGTCCAATTTCCCCTGCTATCTCATTCCCACTATTATCTTCACTACTGTCATTATGAGCTCAATCAATCAACTAGTATTTATTAAGGGATTATTATATGCCAGGGTCAGCTAGGTGGTACAGCAGATAGAATGCCAGGCTTAGAGTGAAGAAGGCTCATCTTCCTGAGTTTATATCCAGATTCAGTTACTTACTAGCCATGTGACCCTAGCCATTTAAGCCTGTTTTCTTCAGTTTCCTCTTATATAAAATGCACTAGAGAAAAAATGGCAAATCTCTCTCGTATCTTTGCCAAGAAAACCTTAGATGGGTTTACAGAGAGTCAGACACGACTGAAAATGACTGAACAACAATGAACGATTTGCCAGGCACTGTGCTAATAGTAGTGATAAAAAGAAAAGCAAAAGCAAAAATAAAAATTGAAACAAAACAAAAAAAGTCCTTGTTCTCAAGGAACTCACAGACAACATACAAACAACTATGTACAAGCAAGATAGAGACAGGATGAGTTGGGGATTGTCTCAGACAGAAGGCACTAAGATTCAGGAGGATTGGGAAAGGATTCTTTCAGAATGTATGACTTTAGCTGAAATCTGAAAGAACTACTAGGGGGTAGAATAGAGGAAGGAATGAGTTCCAGGCATAATGGACAGCCCATGAAAATACAAGTTATATAGAGAGTGTTTTCTTCTAGGAACAAACACCAAGGAAACCAGTGTCACTGGACCACAAAGTAAAGGGAATTAAGATATAAGAAAACTTGAAAGTCAGGAAGGTGATAGGTGATGAAAGGCACTAATGGCCACATATGTTATTTAATATTTGGTCCTAGAATTTATTGAATAGGAGAGTGACATGATCAAATCTGCCCTTTGGAAAGATCAATTTGATAACTGAACGGAGGATAGGCTGACTGGAGTAGGGAGAGACTTGAGGCAGGAAGACCAGCCAGTAGGTTACAGCAATAGTCCAGGTATGAGGTGATAAGGGACTACACCAAGGTGGGTGCAGTGTCAGAGGAGAGATGGGGGCATATACAAAAAGTATTATTAAGGTGAAATGATAACTGATTGGATATGGGGGTGAGGTGAGAGGATAAGGAGTGCAGTATTATACCTATGTTGCAAATCTAGGCACCTAAAATGGTGGTAAGCTTGGCAGTAATAGGGACTAGCTCCAGTCCACTGATTTTCTGGCCCTATTCTTCTGGTTCATCTCCTTTGCTCTGCCTTCATTTGCTTTCCTTTTCAGCCTCTACTCTGTCCTCTGCTACTTTAATGAGGCAGTTTGGTGGCATGCTAGAGAATGTACTGAAGCCTCAGATACTTATTTTTGTGAGAACCTAGGCAAGTCCCTTAATCAATCTGGACTTCAGTTTTTTCATCTGTAAAATGGAGATCATAAGTGTACTTCCCTCACAGTGTTGGGGTGGGAATCAAAGGAGATAACATATGTAAAGCACTATGCAAACCTAAAACACTCTTATATATATATTATTATTAATAATTCTAAAACCATCATATTAAAATCCCTGAAACTTGGAACCTTCTGCTGTGCCTAGACAACCTGCTAATCCTTAGACCTAGGCAAACCCTGGGTAACTTGCCAGGATAAGGAGTATCACTGGAAAAATTCCCCAAATCCTGCTCATTTTCCAAATTATGTGTTTCTGTTCTTCAACCTCAACTGGGCCTTCACTGTTGCTCAGAAATCCTCATAGTCTACATTCATGGATTCTTTTTTTTTGAGGCCAATTGGGGTTGAAGGTCACACAGCTAGTTTTTGTGCTAAAGTGCTGAGGCTGGACTTGAACCCAGGTCCTCCTGACTCTAGGGCTGGTGCTCTATTCACTGTGCCACCTAGCCATCCCCAGTATTCGTGGATTATTGACACCATTCGCCACATTGACCATTTCAAACTTCAGACCTCAAGCCCTTCCTCTCCACCAACCCCCTTCTACATGCACTATAGATAACCAAACCGACTCCATTAGTAAAATTGAATTCTGCTTTCAGAAGTCCCCCAACTCTTTTATTCCCTCCTAAAGTGGAAGTAGGTCCAGTTGGGGAGCCATTACCTACTCTCTGATCCTGCACATACTACCCAGGCCTGGGATTATGTCTAACATTTTACCCCAGAGTAGAAAAAAAAATCATTGCTTACATTAGCCACCACCTCACATGGAACTTGGGGCCGTGTTTCCTTGGGACATGATCCTTGTTCCAAACTCCCTAACTGAATTTGAGGAATAAACTTCCTCCCCTCAAAAAGGCAGATTCTTTGCCTCTAACAATAGAACTAACCAATGTAGAAAAAACAGTTGAAGTGCATCATTGTTTCCACTGAAGTTAGTAGTATTCCTGAGGCCAGGGGAACCCTATGGGACTTCAAGAGACTAATAACTTACCTCCATCTCCATGTATGATGAAGCCCATGTGAGCCAACAAAAACAAAGTATATTCTTTTGTCAAACCAAACGAACTCAGTGGCTCACAGGAAGACAACTCCTCAAAATATTTTTTTATCATCTTTCATGTTATTGTCCCCCCCTTCTGTGTTGTCTCAGTGAAAGAGGTGATCCCATTTGTTTTAAGGACTTAACACTTTCTGCGCCCTTGATCTCATTCCCTTTGACTTCCTTTATGAAAGACCTTGGTCAAAATGGACCCCTTCCCCAGATCCCTCATCTTTAGGCCTTCCCTCTTCATTGACTCCTTTCTATCTACCTAATGATAATCATTTATTTGATCTGTATTTCTCCATGGAATAATTATCTGACTACAAGCACAATCCTATCTCCTTAATCCTAATAAAAAAAAGACTTTCCCCTTCACCTTTCTACTCCATCCAGCTATTGTCTCATATCTCTCTTCTCCTTTATGGCCTAATGTCTTTGGAAATGTCAGCTATACTATCTGATTCTCTTTCATCACTACCCATTCTCTATCGTCTGGGATCAAGTCCCAACATTTTGCTGAAACTCTTCTCTCAAATGTCATAGATGACCAAATCCAACTTTTTTTTTCACCCTCCATCCTCCCTGTCCTCTTTGCAGCCTTTGTCACCATTGGCCACTGTTCTTGGGAAATTTGTTTCTCCTATGATTTTAGAGAAATTGTTGTCTTAGTTCTTTAGCTACTTTGTTGATGGTTCTCCTTCTTCCCAACCACAGATTAGTATTGATTAATCAGTCGACACTATTAAAATAGCTAGAATATGCCAAACACTATGCTATACACTGGAAAGAAAAAGAAAAATACTAAATGGCTCCTGACCTCAAAGAGTTTCCATTCTATCATAGTAACATAAAAGTAGTATCTGCGGAGAGGCAGAGTAGGAGGTCATCCCCAATGTTCTACCTTCATTCAGCTCCCTTCTTTTCTCCATCTCTATTTTCCCCCTTGATTAATACCCAATGGACCAATATCCACTCTCACTTCAGCCTTGTCTTCCTCTTGGATCTCAAGCTTGACTAGTGAGCTGGATACTGGTTACTTTCCCCATATCTTGCCCATACCCAAGCCCACTGTGACACTTCCTGGCCATAGCTATACCATGCAAAATGCATGCATACTAAGCTCACCTTCCAAATCTAGCTCTGCAAAAAGTATTCAAATCAACACTACCATTCCTGAAAGGTACATGATCATCTTCATCATCATCAACACTGTTATTGTCACTATTATTATAACTAGCAGTATTAAGCATTTATTGTATTAAGTTAATAGCTTAAAAGTATATTGTCTTTTAGAACATTTTTGGAATAATGATTTAAGATTTACAAAGCCTTTTTACAAATATTTTATTCTATCTACTGCCCCACATGCCTCAATAAAATGCTCTTTGACCCAAAGATTTCATTGCCAGGCACATGACCCAAAGAGGTCAATGACCAAAAGCAAAAATAGAAACGTTTCATATACACTAAAATATTTGTAGCAATGTTTTTTTGTGGCAAGAAAGAATTGAAAACAAAATAGCTGTCCATCAGTTGGAGAGTGGTATGGAAGTGGAATGGAAAGGAACGTTACTATACAGTAAGAAACATCCTACATGATGAATACAAGAACAGGCAGGCAGACTTAAGTATCATGAACTAATATAAAGTGAAGTGACGAGAACAAAAACATAATTGACACATGACGACAATGTAAAGGGAAAGAACAACAGAACAGCCCACCAGTTGAGGAAAAGCAGGTATATAAATGTGAGAACAATGAATATGACAATCCAGGGAAATATGAAAAGACTTGTAAGAGGGAATGCAGATGATTGCACATGTATAACCTCTATCAGATTGCTTACTGTCTTAGGGAGGGAAAAGATGAGGGAGGGGAAGAGAAAATTTGGAACTCAAAAGTTTTTTTTTTAATGAATGTCAAAATTATCTATATGTGTTAAGTGGAGGAAAATATTATTTTAAAAAGGAAGAAGTGGGGGGGGAATCAACTTCTTTCAGAAGACCTGGAAATACTTTAGGCAAGCCATATAAATAAAGTTAAGAATTAAAGCACACATATACACATGCACATACACACACACACACACACACACACACACACACACACACACTAACTGCAACTATATAAATCAAAATAACGTCAAACAACAAAATGCAAGTCAAATACAATGGACAATCTTGTTACTAACTTAATAAAGTTAAAGTACCTATTCTTGCTTTCTTTTCACAAATAGTAAATTTTAAAAGTGTAAATTCATACACACTATTAGCTTTAGTTACTCCTTCTATAAAAATATTGAAATGCTTCATAATCTGTGTGACATCCTGGTTCAGGAGTTAATCTTCCTCTTCAGAGTTTTAATGTTACATTAGAAATTCTCCAAATTGAGCATGTAATTATATTTTATACTGCTTTTTTTTAAACTGTTTTGGGGGTGGGGTTTTATATTGTACAGGGTTGAGTTTATTTAGGTGTCTACTGTGTCAAAACAAAAACAATGAATTGGGAGACAAAGAAGTGGGTAGTCAACCAAATCAAAATGTCACCAAGAGACTAAAGGTGACTGAATAAAAGACTGAAAATCATTCCTAGATTTGCCATGAAGGATCAATTTCAATTCAACAGATAATTATTGAGCATTTACTTATGAGTATGGCAGAAGTGTGTTTTGAATATGGACTTATGGGTATTTTCATTCAACTTTGGAATAGGAAAAAATTCCATTGTGGTCAGAGATGGCAGTTCTGATGAGAAAAAAAAATAATCATCCAGTTAGGAGGAACTTACTCTATGTTATCTTAACTTCCTTTTTTAGCTATGTCGGTATATTCTGCCACACCTTTGTGGTTTTTCCAACAGTAAAAGAATAGAGGAACACAAAATAAGTTCTCCTAATGAGGCTCAGGTTTCTTTCTCAGTATGTATAGCAACTTCCATATTACTGACTACACATGGAACATTTTTACTGATTAGAAATCTAAAGGAAATTTTTGGAAAAAGAATAATGCATTTGTAAAATTAATTTCTTAGCATCCTTAGGTCATTTTAGAAACATAATGTATTAGGCACAACTTAGTTTGCTTACATAATTTCTATATCTGGCATTTTAAACTTAAACCTTTACTTTGTTCAGATGATGCTGATGACAATGATGATGCTGTCTGGACCTATAATCTCATCAGTGTGAGGAACTCCCAGTGTGGAAACTCCCGGTGCTAATGCATCTGGGCGATTCACTGGGACCTTGTAGTATTAAAAGATTTGCCTTCTAAGGTTAAGTGATCTGCCTAAAGGCATACATGTATACATATACTGATATTAGATATGTATACCCATACAAACACATATATACACACATACATATGTGTGTGCACATATTTATATCAATATCTATTTATAGCTATATACAGATATAAATACACATAAACCCATATTTATACAGCTATATGTATATATGCATGCATATATATATACATATATATATATACAATATGCATACTCATGCATACACCTAGATCTTCCAGACACTAAGGCCCTCTATACTATCCCTTCTGAAAAGATTTATCTTTAAATGAATTTAAATTTGCTTATGATTAGAGCTACAAGCTGCCTGAAGTTGAAGACCACAGTACCTAACAGGTTGAAATATCAGTGACTGTCTTTTGTCAAATACATCCTTGTCAAAGTGTTTCCCCTCTGTTATATCAGCCTCCATGACAAAAGCTTTAGAGCTGGACATTCTGTCCATGAAATTGTATCGAACGTGACTCTGAGCTTTTCGAGGCCATCCCATAGCACAGTATGACCCTAAGAAGATGGTTTACCCTGTATGAGTCTTACTTCTCTCATATGTAAAATGAAAGGGGTACACTAAGCTTGCCTTTGTCATCCCTTCCAGATCTAAATCCATAATTGGATGAAATCTACTTCCCTAGAGTCTAGGTCAGTGGTCTCAACTTCAAAGGGCATGTTTGCTTCATAAGACTTATCTCTTGGCACTAGTGCTCTCTAAATCTTAGCTCTTCCCCCCAGACTCAGTTGCATGGTTTTATACTCATTTGGAGCAAAGGGTCTTTATATACCTTGGAGGATGGCAAGCAGATTCTTTAAGGGAGATGTAGATTATTGATCCCTGATAGAGGGGATACATCTGGATCCATTTGCTTTTTCTTTCTGTTGTAGATTTCCATACAGATGCACCAACTTGACTTAGAGTAATTTCCCTTTGATCATCCATAAATAGGGGTTAGTGAGGAAAGTGTAATGAAAGGAACTGTGTATGAAGTTAAACTCTTATTCATTTTTCCCTTCCAATATAGCTGACTCACTGAAAAGAAAATGGGTAGATTAGGACTAGGCTTAATTTGATGCTTTACTGTCCTAATGACCTTTATGGATTGTTAAAACCAGAGCTGTAACTAGGGTAGGGCAACTGGAGCTTAACTTCTGGGTGCTGAATTTAGAAGTTTTTTATAGTATTTACAGACTTTGAGTAGTATGTAGACAACAGAAAATAATTAAAATTAACTGAAATAGAAAGCTAGCCTTCCTCTAATATTTTTCAAGCTCTTAGATCTCTGCTCTTTCTTCTTCCCTCCCCCCTACATGGTGGGATCCATTCATCCTTACCTACCCTTTGATAGCTTCTAGTGATATCTTTCTTTAAGACCTTACCAGCCTCTTATAGATTATAACTTTGCTTAGCCTTTCTTTTGCCCAAGGAGTCTAGGACAGCTGTCAAAGATGTTTCAAAGTGCCACTAAAGAATCAGTTGTTTCTAAATGCAGTCAGTTTGCAGAGCCAGTGAACCAAGCTGGAAAGAGGACTATTCTTTGCTGGCTTTGTGAACAATAAACTAAGGTACTTTTCAGCTCAGATAGTTAATGGAAATCTAAGGGTATTTCTGTCTGACATAAAGAAGGAAAAATGAAATACTTTTGTAAAAACATATTTTTTTGTTGTCAGGCAGCTAAGGCTACTACAAAGTTCATAGATCAAGACTCAAAAGTAGAAATGCAAACACTACCATTGTATTTAACTGGATTATGAAAGAAATAACATAGACCCAAACAAAGTATACTACAGTGGCAAAAGGAAGGTAGTCCAGTATAGTATAAATAGTCCCAGAATTGATGTCAAGAAAGACCTGAGGCGCGGCTAGGTGGCTCAGTGAGTAGAGTGTCGGCCCTGGAGTCAGAAGGACCTGAGTTCGGATGTGGCTTCAGACACTTACCATACACACACACAAACAAACAAACAAACAAACAAAAAACCTAGCCGTGTGACCTTGGGCACGTTACTTAACCCCAATTGCCCTATAAAGAGCGAAAAAAAAAAAAAAGACCTGAGTTCAACTTTGAACAATACCACTTTATAGTTGGTCATGTCA
Source organism: Gymnobelideus leadbeateri (assembly GCA_011680675.1). NCBI lineage: Eukaryota > Metazoa > Chordata > Mammalia > Diprotodontia > Petauridae > Gymnobelideus > Gymnobelideus leadbeateri. The sequence continues at coordinate 98,169 of WOXC01008581.1, forward strand.
CTTAATTTCTGTGGGTCTTAGTTTTCTCATCTGTTAAACAGGTGTCAGGGACCTCTGATTTTCTCAGTATAGGAACTCTATACCAACTCTATACCATCTACCAATGCCAATGGCAATACAATTTAGTATTGGGTTTTAAGGAATTGCCTGAGACTCAGAAAGGTTGCAACTTTGTCTTGGCCATGTAGTTGATAAGATTCAGAAGAAGAATTTGAACTAAAATCTTCCTAAATCCCAACTCAGCACTCAATACACAATGTCTTTCTATGAAGTGAAAACAATAATACCAACACTAACTTACAGCAGTGTTATGAAGAAAGCTTTATTAACTTTATTGACCCCAACTCTTTCTATACATGTTAGTTTATCATTATGTGGGTAGTTTCAAATGCTACAAAAGAGAGTCTTATTTTTTTGTGCTTGATATAGAAAAAATGTCCATTAGAATTCTGGAGCAAAATGGGAAAGTGTTTATTACAATATTCTTAAAAGTCACACAATTTCAAGGTTGGAAATTATCACAGAAATCAAGTAAGCTGATTTATACCTAAGCCAGAATCTCCTGCCCAATATCCCCAACAAGAGTCCACCAAGGTTCCTGGAGGGTCTCCTATAGGATCTGTCTGTAGTAGTGTTAAGAGTATTTTTGTGGTTATTGACATCACTGTACTCTAAGTCTTTTTAAAATGTATATAATGAGAATAGTACTTGTGCTGCCCAACTCACAGGATCATTTTGAAGAAAGTAGTTTGTAAATTAAAGGGGTAGGGATTGTAGTTATCATTTTGTTGACATAGGTAGCTCCCAAGTGAGGAAATTCCATCCTCCAATGCAAGTCAGTACCTTCTCTGCAACTTAAAGAGTTTTCTAGGACACCAGGTCTTCCTGCTTCTGACGATAGCTCTCTGTCTATTATGCTGCATTGTCTTTCATCATTTGCAGACTATAAACCATAAAATTATCTATAAATGCAAGACAGCATTAGCAATTCTTGCTCTTGTGGTGGCTTGAACAGAGTTCTCATAGAATTACAACATTGTAGAGCTGGACTTTAAAGGTCAACTTTTGTAACCTCCTCAGTTTACAGATGGGGAAAATGAGATTCAGAATGGTAAAATAATTATTTCAAGGTTATGCAACTGTGCTATCACAGACAACCCTTTCAGAATGTTGCCTTATACACATGCATGTTGACAATCTTAAAGTTCTGTGTTTATGTGATATATTTTCAAATATGTAGAAGGAAAAAATGGTATTAGGATAAAATGCAAGTTTCCTAGAAGCAGAAAAATGGAACTTCACTGTCAATAACCTGTAATTTCTAAGTTGAATTGATCAACTTTTCCTTATTAGTCATCATGATATTAGCAAAGCAAATGACTGTCCATTATGATTTGATTATGTCCATTGAAGGATCCTCTGGCTCCCCTACCCCAAACCGCATGAAGTCACAGATCTAGAAAGGACCTCAGGAGTCATCTGGTTCAAGCTTTTCTTTTGGGAGACAAGGAACTCGAGATCCAGAAAGGTTAGGTTACTTGCCCAAAGGTAATAAGTGTTAAGTGTAAGGTAATTACCCAAAGGTAATAAGTGTTAAAACAACAGTCTTTACCCTGAACCATGCAGCCTCCCCAATTATTACATTGATTTCTTTGGTTTTAGCCAATTTGTTCAGATAAACTACGTCATAATGAAAATATTATAACAAAGGAGCAACACATGAACCCATTAGCATATGGCCAAGATAAACCCATGCAGTTTTTTTTCTTTCTAGCATACCTGTTATTTCATTGATGTAAAAAGCTCTCTGTGAGGTATCCTACTGATGCAAATCATTACCTGCTGTATAATCTATAGTCTACAGCCAACATTCTGCTCCTACAATAAGGAGGGTTGTCGCTGTTCATTTGTTTCAGTCATATCCAACTCTTTGCAACTCCATTTTGGGCTTTTCTCAGGAAAGACACTAGAGTGGCTTGCCATTTCTTTCTCCAGTTCATTTTACAGATGAGGAAACTGAGGCAAACAGGGTTAAGTAATTTGTCCAAGGTTACACAGCTAATAAGTGTATGGGACTGGATTTGAACTCATGAAGATGAGTCTTCCTGATTCTAAGCCCAGTGCTCTCTATAGACAGCATTTTACCAAGAAGTTAATGTCAAATCACTGTGTCTGGCAGTGGTATAGACACAAAGTGGAACACAATTCAACCCCCACCCTCAAGGAATTTATTATCTAGAAGTGAGAAAAATAAGTCATGCACAAAGATAAGTTCAAATTCATAAGAGAGGTACAAAGCATTATGAGAGTTGAAGGAGGAAATGACCAGGTAAATTAACATTAGGTATCAGCTATCAAAGATCAAGGCTTTCAGATTATGCAACAAAGAATAGATAATATATAATAAAAAACAATGAAGGTAGAAAAACTGTCCAAAGGATGAACCAAAGACAAGGAAGGCTCACCTAAGTGGGGTAGGCAAACATAGGTTATAATACTATGTTAGGGCTGGAAGGGACCTTACAGATAATGTAGAAACTGGGGCAAGAAGAATTAAGCCCAATCAGATTCATAATCTACTTAGTGACAGAGCTAGCCTTCTGACTCCCAGTTCAGTGCCTTTTCTGATACCCCCTCCTCCCCAGTTCAGGGGATTCAAGGCACCAGAGGAGGAGGAATAAAGGGATCCCAAAGCAGTACAAAGAGAATTGAACTTGGAGTCAGAGACCATGAGTTCCAATCCTGATTCTGACATTTGTTACCTTTGTGACCTTGGACAAGTCCATTCTGTCCTCTTGGCCACTTTTTCCTCATCTGTCAAATGGACAATTTTGCCATCAGGCCTGTCCTGCTGCAGGCTGATGTTACACATAGACTGCCTCAGGAACTGCAGTCCCCAAAAGGAAGGAAAGAATTGTACCTGTTCCTTAATTTGGGGGTTTATAGTAACAATTGAATACACTGCTCTGGGGAAGGCCGAAGGAGACCAAACTGCTATTCTTTAAATTACTACAAAGTACATTATACACAACCAGACCAAAACACATGAAAAAAAGATCCAAATCTGCTTTCAGCATGACATATAACCTCACTTGGACTGGTCATTGCAATCTCGTGAGCCTTACTTCGGTCCCCCTTTGCCTGAGTTCACCCCCTCAGTCGCAAGCTTGCAAGGAGCCAATCAGTCTGAAACACTTAACATTTCACTGCTTCTTTATCAGGACAGAAGCCAAGACTTGGCCCCAGTTTACCATAGATGGGCTCAGAGTCCCTGAGGATAATGTTCAATAAGCCTGAGTGACCTACCTGAGATATCTTTCCAGATCCTCCTGCCCTGGGGAGACCAGCCACATCTGAGCCCCAGGGATCTGCCGTTTACTGGGTGGGTTTGCCCAGAAGGCCACCAGGCACCACAGCCCCTTGAATCTTCAACAGCTCCCACTGGCTTGTTCAGCTCCTCTCTGCGGATCATGCAAATAGCCTGTAGGCTTATTTCCTGGAGAAAGCAGAAGTGAGGAAGCAGGGAGAGTTTCATTTTATACTGAATCCAAGCTGGTGACAACAGCAGCCTGAGTTACTGCAGAGACAGCCAGGCTGTACAGGAAGGTGACCTTTGACTTCCTTTTAACCAGAAGAGAAAACCCATCTGGAGCCTCAGGGACCCTTTCCAAAGAATGTGTAGTTCTTACTCAAGACCAGTACAGAGGCTGCTACCTATTTATTTGCATTTTGGGAGGGGGCCATGTAGAAAGAGGAGCAAGCTTGGAATCAGATCACTGGAACTGAAAGATTTTCAGGAAGGGGTCAGCTATTTATTTCTCCAGATGCAGTCCTACATGTAACTTATAAGTATAAGAGAGAGAATATTTCACCAAAACCAAACATTAAACTGAAAACCACACCTTAATAACAGTAGTTCCTAGTGTGGTACAGGAGAAGGGACACTATTCTGGCTCTCAAATACCAGGGTTTCCATCAGAGCCATACTTCCAATAGGGAGCTTGAACAAGAAAGAAAACAAGCATTTATTAAACACCTACTATATGCCAGACCTTCCCAACAGCCCTAGGGAATAGGTGCTTTTATAATCCCATTTTACATTGCATTAAACCTGACAGAGGTTAAATGACTTGTCCAGGGTCACACAGCTAGTATATGTCTGAAACTAGATTTGAAATCAAGTATTGCTAACTCAAAGCCCAGCTTCTATCCAGTGTGCCATATATCTGCCCCAAGTCATTGACACTATCTTTGTAACTGGGGCAAATCATTTCACTACTCTTTTCCTCAGTTTCCTCAACTATAAAATGAGAACACTGCATAAGAATAGCAATTAAAGTCATTCCAGCTATCAACCTATGATTCTATGGCTTCATTTATCTAGGTTTTGGTTTATTTTTCTGTAAAACAGAAGTGATTCTTTCTGAGTTAGATTAGTAGCCTCTAAGACCCCTTTATATTCAATAACACTACTATTAGTGAAAATAATTACATGAGTTTGTGTTCCAATGCTTTTATTCAGCGCCAGAAAGCAGTTATCTTATCCATGGGTACAATAGTCTGCAGAACATTGAATATAAAAGAATAAAAGTTGTATGGAAACATGGCCCAATCAGAATACAAAGACAGGCAAAAGACAGATTTTCCTCTTAAACATCTTACAAGGTAGGGGGCAGATAACAAGCAAACAGATAAGTGCAAACAAGATAAATATAGGATAAATAGGAGACTATAAATTTTGTTCTTTTTCTTTTCAGTTGTGTCCAACTCTTCATGACCCCATTTGATATTTTCTTGGCAACTAGAGTGGTTTGCCATTTCCTTCTCCAGCTCATTTTACAGAAGATGAAACTGAGAAAAACAGGATTAAGTGATTTGCACAGTGACACACACCTAGTAAGTGTCTAAGGCTGGATTTGTACTCATAAAGATGAGTCTGACTCTAGGCCAGGCACTGTATCCACTGTGCCACATAACTGCCCCCAATTAAATAATTATTTATTATATTTATTGAATGAGAGAAGAAGAAGAAGAAGAAGGAGAAGAAGGAGAAGAAGGAGAAGAAGGAGAAGAAGGAGAAGAAGAAGAAGAAGAAGAAGAAGAAGAAGAAGAAGAAGAAGAAGAAGAAGAAGAAGAAGAAGAAGAAGAAGAAGAAGAAGAAGAAAGAAGAAGAAGAAGAAGAAGAAGAAGAAGAAGAAGAAGAAAGAAGAAGAAGAAGAAGAAGAAGAAGAAGAAGAAGAAGAAGAAGAAGAAGAAGAAGAAGAAGAAGAAGAAGAAGAAGAAGAAGAAGAAGTTGTTGTTTTATCTCATGGGAAATGTCTCAAATGATAATAAAATGTTATTCAAATTCAAATATTTTGAGTTTAAGTCAGGAGGCCAAATAGACAGGGGACAAAGATAGTGCTCCTGGTCTTCTCTAGGTGTATTGAGAAGTTTTCAATGAACAATTTGTGGCTGTGTATGTGAAGAAACTAGTTGATATCCTGAAGTCAAGATTCAAAGAAAATGTGTTTAGAGCAATTAACATCCCTGCACAGCCATTTTAATGAACACAGTTGGAATAGTATAATGAACAAGAAGCAATTCAGAAAGTATACAAAGAAAAACTCATGAATTTAACAAAATGTAGAGCCCAATCAGAGCCCAGAATACCTGTAGAAGAATGAATACTTCCTTTGTAACAAAAGAGGAAAATGTCTGATAAATGCTCTCAGACTACATGATAAACAGTCTAAAAAGAACGGAAATGTTTCTTCTAGAGACAGATGCCATATCAGAGAGCAATAATAAAGACAAATCACGTATACCACTGTATTTATCATATGTAACTAGCATTGGTTTGCCACCAGAAAGAAATGGAGAGGCTCACAATAACAAAATATGATTAGGTCTTTGCTATCCTTACTACCAGAAACTATAGAAAGTTCATTCTTAAGAAACCCAGACTTAAACACTGATGCAAAATCTTCTACATTTTGGAAACTGCAAAAATAATACTGCAGGCTGCAAAATGTTAGCACCTACCAAATAGCTAGGGATTCAGCTGTGAGATCATGTAGTCAGAATTCTATACCAGAAACTTGTTATTGTTTTAAATATTAAACTAACAGACAATTCTCCATATTATAAAAGCAAACAATATAAATTCTCTAAATCTCCTTAGTAATTCAACAAATAAACTGTACTATAATTGCCGTATTATTATAGCTAAAACAATCACCCACAATCGCCAGACATGTTTTTAATAGATGGCATTCTTCTGAATATTCACAACATCCAAACTAAGGGGAGCTAAAAGTTCTTGAAATGAAGACCTAGTGAAAGAAATAAAAACCATAGGAGAGCAGGCAATGTCTGTCATCCTTATTGTCCTGTTTACTCATGAAACTGTCCAGATAATGCTTTCATTGCACCAACCAGAAGATAAGCTTGCATCCCAATACTTTCGTTCCATTACCTGTACAAAAAGTTTTTATGCACCTATGTAATAATTCACTGAACATCAAACATAAAGGAATGGCATTATAGTGACTGTCCCAGGATCATTCCTATATGAACTTGAACATAAAAATGAGAATGATATAATTAAAGCACCTGATTTTTACATAGGGCATTAAGGTTTGCAAAGACATTTCATATATTAACTCATTTAAAACTCCAACAACCCTGTAAGCTAGGTACTCATATAACCATATAGAAACTGAGACTCAAAGAGGTTAAGCTGTCAATAAGCATTTATTAAAGCCTATGTGCCAGGCACTATGCTAAGTGTTAGAGATACCAAAAAAGGGAAAAAGACAGTTTCTTTATTCAAGAAACTTACATTCTATTGGGGGAGACAACAAGCAAACAGATACATGCAAACAAATTCTAAAAAGGAAATAATTAGGAGAGAAAAGGCACTATTATATAGGGGGATAGGCAAGGCTTTCGGTAGAAAGTGGGATTTGAACTGGAACTTGAGAGAAAACAGGAAAACCAGGAGGCAGAAATGAGGAGAGAAAATGCCCACAGCCAAGAAAAGAAGTGTCTTGCTTCTGAATGGAAAGGAGGCCAATGTCACTTTCCTTAACAAGGAAGTATCTGAAGCCATACTTGAACAAAGGTCTTTCTAATTTCCAAGTCCACCAGGAAGGGGTCAGTTATTTATTTTTCCAGATACAGTCCTTTTTTTGGGGGGGGGGTAGGAAGAGGCAATCAGGATTAAGTTACTTTCCCAGAGTCACACAGCTTCTATGTGTCTGAGGCCATATTAGAACTTCGGTCCTCTTCACCAGGGCCAGCTCTCTATCCACTGTGCCACCTAGGTGTCCCACCAAGTCCTGCAGTCTTGAAACTCCATGTTCTGTAACTCTGGATAAGCTTCTCAACAATAATAGTATACATGTGTCACTTTGAATTTTTCAAAGTGCTTTATAATTATTTTATCATTTTTATGTGGCACTCTAAAGTTTGCAAAGTGCTTTACAAATAGTTTCTTATTTAGCCCTCACAACCCTGGAAAATAGGTACTATCTCAATTTCACGCATGAGGAAACTGAGTCAGATGGAGGTTAAGAAATGTGTTCAGGGTCACATAGCTCCTAAGTGTCTAAGGTCAGATTTAGATTTATGTTTTATTAATTCCAAGTCTAGCCTTCTCTCCACTGCGCCATCTTGCTGCCTCTGATTATCTTAGTAGTCTTGGGCCTAGAATGAGATAGAGAACAAGGCAGGTCTGTGAGGGGAGAGGATGGAGAAGATTCCAAGCACTTGGGCATAAGAAACAGCTGACTTCCAGGCAGAAGACAGAAGAATCAGGGTCTCTGATGACATCCCCCTGCCTCTTTTGGGAAGGGGCCACAAATGAGTGTATATTATTATATGTTGTAAATAAATAATTGCTACAAAAATTGAAATCTAAGAAACTAAGCCCACAACAATGTGGAAGTTGAGGCTGAAGGATATAGATTGGATTGGGCCCTGGCCTCATCTATTAATACAGCCCTACCAATGAATCAAGAGAGCAGAGGCTAGGGGAAAAAGGAAAGTTGTTAGGAAGAGGCCCAAAATGTTTTAGCACAATGACTGGTACATAGTATGCACTTAATAAATGCTTATTGAGGGGCAGAGTCAAGATGGTGGAGAAAATCCAGGAAGTTTCCTGAGTTTTCCCCAGTTTCCCTCAGAAACACATTAAATCAAGTCTCTAGACGGATTCTAGAGTGACAGACCTGACAAAGAGATGGAGTGAAACAATTTTCCAGCTTGAAATAACTTAGAAGGACATCAGGAAAGGTAGCCCAGCACAGGTAATGTCTAGACAAGCCAATGGGAGGTTCTTAGTCATAGCATAGATCAGCAACCAAGTAATGTCAGTCCTGGCCCAGCAGACCAGTGGCATAGCAGGCCACCTGTGAGACCTCCAATCCCACCACTGAAGGCAAACTGCCAGCCCTAGAATCCCTAGCACAATAGGCATATAACTAGGCAGGATCAACCCCATGCAATAAGCAAACTGCCAGCACCTGAACCCCCAGTGTAGAAAGTCAGTGACCAGTGTCCCCCCAAGCACAAGAATATTGGGACAGTGCCCCCTGTACCCTAGGAGTAGAGTTCGATTTTAAAAGTCATGAAATGGGCTTTTTTTTTTAAAGCAATTGGGGTTAAGTAACTTGCTCAAGGTTACACGGCTAGTCATTATTTATGCGTGGGTGCTCATTTTCTGAAGCCGGATCTGATCTCGGGTCATCCCAACTCCGAGGCCGACGCTCTTACTCACTACGCCACCTAGCCGCCCCTTTAGGGCAATTGGGGTTAAGTAACTTGCCCAAGGTTACACGGCTAGGTTTTTGTTTGTGTGGGTTAAGTGTCGGAGGCCAGCTCCGAACTCAGGTCCTTCTGACTCCAGGGCCGGCGCTCTATTCACTGCGCCACCTAGCCGCCCCTGGGCTTTTTTTTTTTTTAGAAAAAAAAAAGGGCAAAAAACAGAAAAGAACCCTGGCCATAGAAAGCTAGTCTAGAGACAGAGAAGGTCAAAACACAAATTCAGAAGAGGGCAACAATGTCAAAATGCTTACCTATGGAGTCTCAAAGGGGAATATGAACTAGTCTCAAGCCCAAAAACCCTTCTTAGAAGAGTTCAAAAAGTATTTTTAAAATTAAATAAGAGAGGTAGAAGAAAATTTGAGAAAAGAGAGTTATGCAAGTGAGTCAACAACTTGGAAAAGAATGGACAAAAATTCCTTATGAAACCACTCCTTAAAAAATACAATTGTCCAAATGAAAAAATCCACTGAAGAAAGCAACTTAAAAATAGAATTGGCCAAATGGAAAAGGAAGTACAAAAGTTCAATGAAGAAAGTAATTCCTTAAAAATTAGATTTGGGCAAGTGGAAGCTAATAACTCTATGAGACACCAAGAATCAGTCAAACAAAATCAAAAGAATGAAAAAATAGAAGAAAAGGTAATACCTCATTGGCAAAACAACTGACCTGGAAGATAGATACAGGAGAGACCATTTAAGAATTATTGGGCTACCTGAAAGCCATGATCAAAAAAGAGCCTGGAGAGCATCTTTCAAGAAATTATCAAGGAAAACTGCCCTGAGTTCCTAGAATCAGAGGATAAAATAGTCATTGAAAGAATCCACCAACTGCCTCCTCAAAGAGATCCAAAAATGAAAGCTCCAAGGAATAGTGCAGCCAAATTCCAGAACCATCAGGTCAAAGAGAAAATGCTTCAAGCAGCCAGAAATAAATCATTCAAATATCAAGGAACCACAGTCAGGATTACGCAGGACTTAGCTACTTCTACATTAAAGCATCAGAGGGCGTGACATAAGATCTTGCTGCAGAAAATATCCCCATATCTGTCTCATATGTGTTTGACCTCTCTCCCTATGGTTGCCATGCATTTATCTAAATTGGCTAAAAAAATTAAGGTCACTCCAATCCTTAAAAGAAAATGAAAAACCTTCTTTGACCCTTCAATTCCTTTCAACAATTTTTTTCTCTCTAGTCCCCTTAATTATTAATCAATCAATCAATAGCTATCTATTAAATACCTACTAAGTATCAAACATTATTTTCAACCCTGAAGTGACAATGAATGAAACAATCTCTATTCACAGGTTTATATTTTAATGGGAGAGACTACAAGAATGTGTATTAGTACACAGAATAAATATAAAGAAAATAAAACAAAGTAATTAAATGCCAGATAATATGAGGAAATGGTACTTGCAATGGAAGGTGGTGCTGCAGCTGCATCTAAGGAAAGGAGGGAGCTTTTGAAGCAGAAATGAGGAGGGAAGGCATGCCTGGAACAGTGGATGGTCAGTGCAAAGACCCAGAGATGAGAGACGGAATACTGTGTTTAATTTATTGTTCCTCCCCATTAGACTGGGTCTTCCTTGAGAGCAGGGTTTAACTTTTACTTTTCTGTGTATCTTCAGTGCTTAGCACGGTGTCTGATACTTAGTGAGTGCGTAATAAATGTTCGATGACTACTTATTGAGAATCCGAGAAGGACAATTTGGCTAATTCATAGAGGAGAGTAATTTGTAATAAACTGGAAAGAGAGACTGGATCAGGTTTGTGAAAGGCTCTACAAACCAAACAGATAGGTATGAATGTCAAATGTCTTGAAAACCTCATGTTCACAAATATGTCTCCACTTTCCTAACACCTATTCTCTCCTCCACGTTTTGTTATTTCACCTTTGGGTCACCAAAACCCTAATGAAGTTGATCTCTCAAAAGTCATTAATGAATTTTTAAATGTTAAATTCAAAAGCCTTGTTTTGGGTTTTTTTGGTTTTTTTTCTTTTTTTGTTTTTTGTTTTTTTGGTGGGGGGAGGGAAGGTTTCCCTGTCCTTATCCTCCTTGATTTCTCATTTGACTCTCTTTAACATAATAACTTCCTTCTGGATAATGTCTCTCTCTTTTCTTTTCTCTTTTTCTTTTCTTTCCTTTTGTAATTGAAAAGGGGGAGAGTATTTTAATAGGCAAGTTATATATTAGTTTGACTTTTTTAAAAAGTGTTGATCTCCTTGGACCCTCTGAAAGTCTCAGGGTTTTCATGGGGTTTTCCCCTCTGCAATCATTTCCTTCTCAGTCTCCTCTGCTGGATTGTTATCCCCTTCTAAATCCTTTAGAGTGTTAAGGGTGTGAGGGGAAGCCAGCTCAAACAGACTCATGAAAGTCAATTTTTAATTGTGAAAATTTACATTTCAAAAAAAGCAAGCTAGAAATCAGGGCTTGATTTATTGTTTTGATAATTGTCTAGACTTGAGAAAGTGTTGGAGAAAATGTTAATTATGCAAATTAAATTTAAAAGTGTCAATGTTTACTTTTTCTTTTATGGAGAGTTAGTTGTTAAATGTTTACCAGCCCACCCTGGTGATCTCCCAAAGCTTTCTCTTTGGCCCTCTCTTTTTACATTGTCTAACTTGACAGTTGCATTCATGCCCACAGCTTCAACTTCAGGCTTCAGTTCTTGTTTTCTCAGTTTCAGATGCTCATCTCCAAATGCAGAAAGAACCTTTCCATTTGGATATCCCATTCAATATACCCCAAATGGAATATCTCATCTTTTGATGACATATCATTCAACCAGTTGTCTATGTTTGATATCTTGGGGTTACCTTTGTCTCATCCACAGCCTTTGCCTTTCTCACATCCAATCATAACTTTTGGGTCTCCCCCTACAATATGTTTTGCATACTCTCCCTCTTCTCTGTTTCCACTGCCACCACTCTAGCACCTTTCAGTACTACCCTCCTATTCTATTACAAGAGCAAGGAAGCCAACAAGTAAGAGTGAAAGGAGGGATACTAATTAAAGCCAGCTCCAGTTTTTTATTGTGTGCTTGAAGACTAGGATTAACTGAAACATCATTGCCACATTGGATCTGGGTCCTGATCTCTGTCTCAATGTCAGCTGCCATAGTTACTGCTATAGATAGATGGCCCCTTACTCTAAGGTAAATGGGATTAACAGATTCCAGATACATCATCTATTTATTAAACCTTTTCCCCATTAAGTGCAGGTCAACACAAGGAGGAAGCAAATACACACCAAGAACCACAGAGGTGCAGAATCCCAGAATCTCAGAGTTGTAGGAAACTTCCAAGTCAATACTGAAATCTGTAAAAGAGCCTCCTCTACAACATCTCAAATAAGTGGTCATTCAGGCACAACTTGAAGACTTTCAGTGAAGTCATAGACTGCCTCTCAAAGAGGTTCATTCCTCTTTGGAATAGCTGGAATTACTCAAAAGATTTTTCTTTTATCAAACATAGATCTATCTATGCATCTTCTTTCCTTCCTACCCTTCCCCACCTGCCCCTGGTCCTAGTTCTGTCCCCTAGGACTAAGCAGAACAAGCTCCTTCCCAACCCAGGGTCTTCTCTTCTCCAGCCTAAACATTCCACATTCTTTCAACTGATCTTTATTGGAAATGATTGACACCCATTTCACCATCCTGGTAACCCTCATGGACACATTGAATTTATCTCCTACCCTGCCTACAGTGTAAATTCGATTCTTCAGATGGGGCATGATGGGGTCAAAGTGTGGTGGGACTCTACAACCTCCTTTTCCCTAGGCACTCTGAGTTTCTTAAGGCAGCTTAAGACTGCAAGAGCTTTGATTGCCCTGTGACCCTGGTGACTTATATTGAGCTTGCAGTATCCCTGGAGATCTTTCTCCAGAAAAGGGGGCTCCCCTTTCCCAAAAGAAAGAAATAAAAAGCTTTAAACAACACACACACACACACACACCCCTACATACCCATATATACTTCACCCCTACACAGAATACACCCAGAGACCTCTGATACTGACTCCTTTGCCCAGACAAATACGAAATCACATGTGACTCCTTTCTCACTCTATCCTCACATCCTCATTATCAAATTCCCTAAAACCCATAAAATCCATGGCCAATTCCCTCTTCCTGCCCCCCAAATGGGTAACCTTCCTTCTTTCTGTTTTTCTTGAATGCCTTGATTTACTCTAAGTCCAGATATCATCATTTAGCATTTCACCCCAGTTGTTCTTAGCAGCACCAGCACTGTGCCATCATTCCAGGTACACCATGTGCCAACCTCCCCTGAGCTCTGTTCTGTCCTTGCACCCACTGTATTTTATTCTCTTATTTTGACAGATGGGAAAAAACAGGTTGAGGGTAATTGACAAGCCTCAAACCCATTGGTGGATGAGTTAAGGGGACAACTACCCCAAGCATATGAAGACTTCCTCCAGGAGAATGAGTGTATGAGAACAATTTGTTCCAATGGCCATGAAGCAGGCACTGTGGAGCACTTAGAGCTTCATCATCCACTGTATCCTGGGTTATCATCCATCATCTTAATTTTTGTCCTACCACTGGACTTCAATGACTCTGGAAGAGAGAATGAGACTAATGACGTTTCTGCAACTCTGCCTCACTTAAATCTAATTCACATGTGAGACAAGAAATCACCCCATGATGTCACTGACCCTCTTCAAAAAACAAGAGGAGAGGAAATAATTTGGATTTTCCATTTATAAACACTGCTCACTGAGGGAAGAGTGTGCAGCAGTGGTTATGACTCTGGGTTCTAATACAAGGCATTTCTGCAACTATAGAAACAAAGGCCAGAAGTTTGGGCCCCTTTAGTGTAAACAGCCATTCAGAGGACCATAGATTTAGGAGTAGGAGAGACAGTAGAAATCACCTAATCCAACCCTGCAATTTTACATATGAGAAAACTAAGGCCCAGAAAACTAAGGCCCATAGGGAGAGAAAACTAAGGCCCAGAGAGGTTACATACCTTTATAAGTCCAAAAGCTTCACTCTTTAACAGCTCAATACAATAACTGATTTTCTCAATGCTGACCCTGACTCATAAAGAAAAAGTCACTGATTCACTGAAGGTATAGACATGGCTCCTGTTTATAGGACACGAGTGTTTGCCATTTAACGGCAGGTTAATTTTATGTATAATTACACAGTGGCAAATTAAACAGCACCTGTCTGCTTGGGCAGCCTGATGAATTCTAAGAGGCAACACTCTTTATCTTGGTGCCCAAAGTAAACTTTGGTACCAACTCATTCACCTGGTTTTTGTAGTAGTCTAGCTACTGGAAAGGAATCACTTCCAAAGTGCTCCTTTACCACTAGTGAAACTGTGAATAGGCCCCAAAATTTTGGAAAACAACTTGAAATTAGTCAAGAAAATGCACAACATTATTTATGCCCTCTCATCTAGCAATATCACTAATGGGTTTATGCTTCGAGGAAATATTGACAGCAAGAAAAGACCCAAATGCACAGAAGTATACCTTACTAGTGCTATGTACAGTAGAAAAAGTTGGAAGGAAAATATTTGCCCAAAGATTGAAAAATGACTGAACAATTAGTAGTATGTAAAAGTAAAGAAATATTGTACTGCTGCTTGTGAAGAACTCAAAGAAGCCATAGGAAGATCTTTAAGGAGGTGATATTGATCAAAGAAGGCAGAACCAAAATTGTAATTAGCACAATGAGTGACCATAACTATCTAAATGATGACAGCAAAACATGGCCCAATTATAATGGACATTGAGTCAGATATATTGAAGTTAAAGTGTCCATCCATCCTTTCTTTTAATGTACAGAAAACCAAAGGATTAAAAATAACTTTTGTCATAATAATTCTTTTATGCTATTTTGCTAACTGGTTTCCAGGATTGAATATTACAAGTGATTTTGTTGGAAGTTTGTTGGGATTTTTATTCTGAAGCAAAATAAATTAGAATGAGAAGGAAAAAGGGGGAAGAAGATGAAGAAGGAGGAGGAGGAGAAGGAAAGGAGGGAGGAAGGAAGGAAGGAAGGAAGGAAGGAAGGAAGGAAGGAAGGAAGGAAGGAAGGAAGGAAGGAAGGAGAAAGAAGAAAAGAAAGAAAAAGGAAAGGATAAGGAAAAGGGGAAAGGAGGGGAGGAGGAAAAGGAGAAGGAGGAGGAGAAGGAAGGAAGGAACGAACAAAGGAAGGGAGGGAAAAGAGGAGGAGGAATAGGAGGAGCTTCAATAGTTCATATCATATTTTCAATGTCTGATCATTCTCAGAATCATGGAGTTGGAATAAGCAGACTGTTCCAAAATGCTGCAGATTACTCTCAAGCTCTCTAGAGTAGCTCAGCACCTTCCAAAATGCCCTATAATGTCCCTCTGTCAGAGTACAATGTCTAATTCTGAATATAAATGGCCACACTTCTAATTTATATAGCCATTTAACACAAGGTAAGATAATGTCCATTGATAACCAAAGCTGCAGTCAGCCTTGAGATCACAACATTTCTGTGTTTCAGGGTTTGAAAGGACCAATCTGAATCAAAACTTATACTCTATTCAGTCAATCATCACTCATCTATTAAATATTTGCTATATACCAGACCCTATATACTAGGCACTAGAGATACAAATACAGAGAATGAAACAATCCCTGTAATATGAGATAAAATTCCTTCAGCTGAGGAAAGGAGAGGGAGAAAAAAGGGCAAAGAGAAGTGTGGGAGGCTTGAGGAGGGAAGAAATGGTTTGGGATAGTTCTATAATATCTCCAAAGATGGGTCATCCAGTCTTTACTAGATGATCTGTAATGAAGGGAAACCTGCTACTTCCTGGGGTGGCCCATTCCAAACTCTAAGTTCCAATCCACTGCCTTCATTCAGATCAGTAATAGCTAAACCATATAAAACAGATGGTTGCTCACCAATCCTGAAAGTCTTTGTGAAGTATTGATTATCACACCTATTTAAAGAATGTGGTAAAGTCTATAAAATGAGAGTTGTAGAAGTCTAGACCATCTAACCTAACCACTTTATTTTAGAGTTAAGGAAGCTAAATCCTTCAAAGGTAAAAGAAATGTATTTTGTACCAAAGTGAGTTTATGGCAGAAACACCCTGAATCTTGCATTTATGTATGTGTGTCTATATTTGTATTATTTATCAATTTATTCATGTGTACTTATGATTCTATTCTTGTCCTTTCACTTTTGTCCTTGTAACCTTTTTTTCAACAGATCCCTTCTAATACAAAGGACCACCTGGTGGTATGCCTTTCTTCCTCTTGCCTTTGCTTTCTGCCCCCTTCCCTGTACCTGATCTTTTAGAAACCAGGACATATGGTCATTCACAGAGCTTAAGTTAGATCTGAATCTCTAATTCTATTCCTTCCGCAGAGGTAAAATGACACCAGACCTTACTATCTCCTATGTTCCCACGTTACTGCTTTCTAAGCTCTGCCATATTTTACTATCTGACCTCCCTCTATATTTGGAAGACCTCTGGCACTGTCATCTGGTCTACTAATATAATCTAAGGACCTCTGGACCTTGCCATCCACCCCTCCAATGTACCCTTAGGACTTCCTGGTCTTTCCATCTGCCCCACAGATACACTTTTCTTTCATGTATTGTCTACCCAATTAAATGTGAGCTTGAGAGGAGAGGTTGTTTCACTTTTTCTCTTTATATCACTAGGGCTTAGAAAAATGCTTACAACGTATGCACTTAATGAATATTTTTCCATTAATTACTAAAGAGTCCAGGTGCACTTTGGGAAACTGTGAATTGTTGAGAATTTTACTCTACCAAAGGTAGCCATGAGATCCTTGTGCAAGCATTCAAACTAAAAATGCTTCAAAATCTACAAATATTTATTTATATAGTAAAGGACAGAGAAAGGCAGCTAGGCGGTACAGTAGATAGGGTACCAGACCTGGAGTCAGGGAGAGTCTTCTTTATGAGTACAAATCTGATCTCAGACACTTGCTAACTGTGTGACCCTGGACAAATCACTTAATTCTTTTTGCCTCAATTGCCTCATCTGTAAAATGAGCTGCAGAAGGAAATGGCTAGATGCTGCAGTGAGTAAGAGCTCCGGCCTCAGAGTTGGGATGACCCGAGGTCGAATCCGGCCTCAGAAAATGAGCACCCACACACAAATAATGACTGGCCATGTAACCTTGAGCAAGTCACTTAACCCCAATTGCTTAAAAAAAAAGAAGGAAATGGCAAACCACTCCAGTATCTCTGCCAAGAAAACCCCAAATGGGGTTGTGAAGAGTCAGATGCAACCAAAATGACTGAACAACGTAGCAAAAGACACAGACAGGGACTAAAATCCAAGAGTGGCAAAAGATTCCCTTTCCCATAAGCCACTTTTCCCTTTGAACTTCTAGTTTCTGTGACCAATAATACTGCCATGGGTGGATCACCTGGCAAGCAGGAGGCAGGGTCCATTGCTTCATGCAGATACTGTATCAGATTGGTGTTTCACTGGAATCTGTCCTCTGAGTGTGGCTCCCTCCATTCCTAGTAGGTGCTGAGGATCCTTCCCAACAAGGCCAGTATCTTCAGTTCTGATGTTTCATTGTTCCCTACTATTTGCCTCTCCCCAAGCACAGGGCAAGATGTCTTCTCCTTAGGTGTTAGCTCTCATGTTTATGGGGTGATTATACCATGTTTCAGTTAACAGTGTTGCTACCACTTTCCCATACATTTGAGGCCTATTTAAAGCATCTACTGTTTTACATCTAAGGCCTATAGCCCCACTTTCTAGTGGCTGAGGGAACAATTCTTTCTTGGTCTTAAAAGGATCATCTTTTTTTTTTCATTCCTGGTTAGCTTTTGATGGATCCATAGTCAGTCAACTCTTCCTGGCTCCAGCACCTTAATACTAGCTGGATAACTCAGTTCACATCAGGTTCTCCCATTTAGGCTTTTGAGGTTCAGAAAAGTACTGCTACTCTCTGCCCCATTCAGTCTAGAGAGAAGATGGGTCCTCTGTGTTCTGCACTGGCCAGACCATGCTGTATCATTGTGTTCAGTTCTGCTGGGGAGTGAGTAGGGGAGAGTCATCAGAATGGTGGAAAACCATGTATTCATGCCGTATTAGGATTGGTTAGAAGAACTTACAGCATTTAGAAGCAAAGAGAGAGAGGGCCAGGAATTTGTCTTCTAGTATTTGAAGGACTGTCCCATTATGTTACATGGCAGAGACATCAGACTTGATCTACTTGACCCAAGAGGTCAGAGTTAAGAAGAATGATGATAAACAGTGGCCTTCTATTCACTTGGGGTCTTCAGGAAAAGGCCATTAGCCATTTATCAGGTATGTGGTCAAATTGTCTAGTGTGAGCTAGACTAGGTGGGCCCTGAAGTCCCTTCTCTATGACATTGTCACTTTATGATATTTTCTGTTTCTTGTTTCCTGTCATCAACCAGAAAAATTAATCTGAGGGTATGCAAATCACCCAAGGCTACCTCATCAAAACTCTCCAGAAAGGAAAAGGGAGAGAAGGCACTGGTGGCCCAAGACCCCAATGCTCAGAGGGAAATAGGCAACCTCTCACTACGTTCCAAATGCAAACCATCAAGAAAAAGATAGCCCTGTTTGGGGCCCAAGCTCAGCTGATTTCCACATCTCTTGGAACTTTTTTATTTGAGGAAAAGTGAGGTTGGACATTTGAGACTTCATTTTAATTAGTCATGGCCTTTATCTCTCTTAAAGTTACATCATGACAATAAGTAGAAACCAGCTCATCATTTATAGAGAGTCTCAACTTCCTAAATATGACCATCAGGTTAGAGTAACTAGATTTCAATTCACTACAATTGAATTCAACCAATATTGGTTAAATACCTGCTAGGTACCTGGAGGCAGCTAGGTGGCACGGTGCTGGGCCTGGAGTCAGGAAGACCCATCTTCCTGAGTTCAAATCTGGCCTCAGACACTTACTAGCTGTGTGACCCTGGGCAAGTCACTTAACCTAGTTTGTCTCAGTTTCCTCATTTGTAAAATGAGCTGGAGAAGGAAATCATTCCAGCATCTTTGCCAAAAACTCCATATGGGTTTATGACTGAAAAATGACTAAACAAGAAAATAACAACAAAAAAGATACCAGATACTGCATGAGATCCTAGGGATGCAAAGATAAACATGAAACAATCTCTTGTTTCAAGGAGTTTATATCTAATTGGAACACAATTTGTCCCATTAAGAAGAGATGACTTCAGAGTACAATTTTAATTTTAAAGGGAGTATGACTGGATTGGTGGATAGACAAGAGAGGGGGGTGATAACAGGTTGGTGGGCCCATGCTGAGGCTTGAAAGTAACATGGAATAATTTGGGCTTTGGGGAAAGGGTTGGGGAATGAGGTTGCAAGTATTGTAAGCTAGTAATAAATGTATATAAAAATAAATACCTAGATGTATGCTATGGGGCAGGGGCCTGGGATAGGCAAGGGAAAGGCAGAAGAATATGTTAGTCCAGCATTAATGTGGGCTCAGAGAGTCTATTTGCATAGCTTGTTCATTGATGCTTGAAGTTCAACCCTGTCCTCTGCAGGCTTATCTCCTGCAACCAAAATTGACTTAAAGTTTCTTTTTTACATGTGCAAAGTAACTTGAGTGGGAAATGAAAAGTAGCTATTAAAAGCTGCTGGCCACACCATAAGTTGCCCCTTCTCCAGATGTGTATTATGTGGAGAAGCTCCTCCTCTCCAGAAAAGCAAAGTCCAAACCCAATCTAAAGCCTTGTAACTTTGGGAAGCATTAGTTGGGGAGGGGAGTTGAGGAAAGAGAGGGAAATAGGACAGGAGAGGGGAGGAGATAAAAGAGAAGGGAAGAGAAGGGAAGGAAAGATAAGACCCTTTGTGAAAGCTTACTGTGATCACCACAAACAACCATAAGATCTTTTAAGAATGAGTTTGATGAGTCAATATTTAGACAGTGAGAAGATAATCATCCTATTAATTCCAGTTAGGCAAAAAGCATTTATTAAGCTCCTGCTACTCCCTGCAGCAGCATTCCATAGGTAGGGGAAGGAGCTCCTTCTGAAGCATCTCACACATCTGTCCCTTCTGTCTATTCACATTGCCACCACCCAGATTTAAGACCTTATCACCCCTCATCACCTGGCCATTACAAATGTTAAAGCAATTCTAATTCACATACAACCATCAGTCTCCTGTTCAATCATGTTCAGAGACTTCCTATTGCCTATGGGATAAAACACAAACTTCTTACTCTGCTATCAAAAGGCATTCAGGATTCTTCCAATCTGTCTTTCCAGTCTTATTTCACATTATTGTCTATTATGCCCTAGAGTGTTGTCAAACTAGCCTGGCAGATATTCTCTGCTTTGAATATGCTCTCCTGCCTCTGTACATTCAGGTAACCCATTCCCTATCTTCTTTGCTTCTTTCCATCTCTTTCAGTATCCTTTTCTTCGTTCAAGAATCAACTGGGATCAGGGAAAGGAAAAAGAAGAAATATTCTATGAAACCTCTGCTCATCCCACCTTTCCAATGGAAAATCATGGAGGTTTACACATCAGGGAGAAGCATAGATTTAGAACTAAGAGGTCCCTTGGACTTTGTATAGTCCGGTGTCTCTCGTTTTGTAGATAAGGAAACTGAGGCCCAGGGCAGTTAAATGATTTCTTCTATGTCATAGTGGTACAAAGTAGTAGAATCGGGATCCATTCGTTGAAGCTCAGGTCCCTTCACTCCATGGTCAATGTTCTTCTCTCTTTTCATTTTTATGAGCACTTTCTCTGGATTTCTTCTTTGCCTCTCAAAGCACTTGTACATACATTAGATTGTAAGCTCCTTGAAAGCAAGGATTATCTTTTTTTTTATTAATTATATCCACATTACTTAGCATCGTGCCTGGCACTTAATGTTTATTGGATTTATTGGATATATGATCTGTGTATATCTCAATCCCCTCATTGGAACCACAAAGTCCCTGAATCTGACAGTTGGAAGGAGGCTTGGCTGCCATGTATTCCAACCCAATTGGGAAAAGAATCCCTATAACATTCAGCTTCTGCTTGAAGACCTCCAAGGGAGAAGAAGTCACCACCAATCATTTTTGTTTCCCCTTCTTCTCCATGAGCCACATATAAACTGATTCTTTCTAGTTTTCACCCATTGTACCTTGTCCAGTTTTCTAATGCCAATCCCAACAGAATAGAACTTCCTGGAAGAGAGAAATGATATAATTTAATATGTTTGTGTTTTCAGATTCTAGCACAGTGTCTTAGATGATTTCTTTTGTGACCTATGATCTAGTTAGTGTAGGGAACTCTGAATAAAGAAATTCCTCCTCTCAATGAATTGCAGCATCTGTTCTCCAACTTCTAGTTTTAGAAAATTATCCTAGAGAATCAACAAGCACTTATTAAACACTTATTATTATGTGCCAGGCTCTGTGGAAAGCAATGACAATACAAAGAAATGTAAAAAATACTCTGCCTTTGGAGAGCTTAAACTGTAAAAGAGGGAGCTAGCATGTGAATGACTGGGTATATACAAGAAATATGGAGTAGAAGGAAGGTAATCTGAGAAAGGAAGGTACTAGCCCCTGGAAGCGTTGGGAAAGGCAACCTACAAAAATTTAAGTAGGATTTAAGCTTGAAGGATATTGGAGAAGCTAAGAGGCAGAAGTAAGGAGAAAGAGAGAATTCTAGGCGTGGGAGCTGAAGTGTTGTTATTCAGTAATACCGAGAGATTAGGTGACTTCACCAAGGTACCATGTCTAGTATGTGTCAGAGACAGGATTTGAACCCAGAACTTCTAGAGTCCCCAGGCAGGTCCTCTCCCCATTATATCAAGTGCCTCTCATAAAGGTCCATTGCTTGTGTATAATGAGTAGTTAATAAATATGTGTTAAATGGTGATTTTTACCTGTGAAAATACAACCTCGCTAAGGGAAAAACATACATGTATGAAATAATTTAAGCACAATTACAAAGCATTTGATGGACCTGTGAAAGAGAAGAATGCAAATTAAACATACTGTCCTGAGGGGGTGCAGAATAGATTACTTGGAGGGGGTGGGCTTAACTGGGGGAAGAAGTATCAAGGTGGGTATTATAACCCATGAGAGCCATCCACAGGTACCAGGGAGAACATTTGAGACTATGGGACTCAAAGGAGCAAAAACACAGGCCCAGGAGTTAAAAAGTCTTATTGAAGGAAAGAAAGCAAGAATCCCAGCTGGATATAAGGGCCTGGGAGTGGAGGAGGAATGAGGTAAAATCCATGATAGAGGGTACTGAGGAAGAAGGACAACTGTCCATGAAAGATTGTCCTGGAATGTATTTCTTCCTGACCTCTCCCTCTGAGTCACTCAGCCAACAAGGATTTATCAAGCATTTACTAAGTGCCAGGCACTATACTTAAGCTCTGGGCATATAAAGAAGGTCAAAAACAATCTCTACCCTCAAGGAGTTCCATTCTAATTGAGGGAAGAGCTAAGCATATACCAGATATAGAGAGGATGACTTGGTGGTAATCTCAGAGGGAAAACACCAGAATTGGCAAGACTGGATTGGGGAGAGGGGGTGGGGAGGAGGGGTTGAAAGGCTTCTTGAAGAAGGTAGGATTTTAGCAGGACTTGAAGAAAGCCAGGAAATACAAGCAGTGGGGATAAGGAGGGAGAGCATTTTAAGCAGTGAAAATGCCCAGAATCTGGAAATGGGATGCCTTATGTAAGGGATAGCAAGACCAGTGTCACTGGATTGCAGAGAATGTGGGGGTAAGGAAGGTATAAGAAGACTGGAAAGGTAGGAGGGGACTTGCTCCTTAAACATGACTCTCTACTATGTCTTGACTTAGATGTTTTTTGGGATACCAGTCAGAAGGGCAGGCCCAACATACTGTAACTGGGACTTGATATCAGGTCCCAGGACCTAGAAGGGAAGGGTCTGCCTGGCTGATCAGTGCAAGATCTATAACCCTCTAGGCTTTTCTGGAAAGGAGGAGAGGATGGAAATAATTGCCTCTGGTCTCAGAATATAAGATGGTTATCATTTTTTTTTTTTGCTTTTTGAAGGGGGGAAGGCAGGGCAATTGGGGTTAAGTGACTTTCCGAAGGTCACATGGCTAGCAAGTGTTAAATGTCTGAGGCCAAATTTGAACTAAGGTCCTCCTGACTCTAGGGCAGGTACTCTATTCACTGTGTGACCTAGCCTCCCCATATCATTTTTTAGAGATAAAATTTAATGATAAATGTTGGGGGGCAGGTAGAAAAATCATGATACTAATGCATCATTGGTGAAGTTATGAATTGATCCAACCATTCTGGAGAGTAATTTGGAGCTATACCCAAAGGGCTATAAAACTGTACCTACCCTGTGACCTAGCAATACCACTATCCTCTATTTCTTCTCAGTACTCATTGTTACTCCGTCCTCATGATGAGGTCTTTGCATGTTCATTACTATGATTTGATAATGTTTGATAGCCTCCTACTAAACATTCTCTCCCCCACTCCAACCCATCCTTTACCCCTGGCTACCAGAAGATTTTCTTTGTGCAAAGATCTGGTCATTTAATATTTTTTTTAAATGCATGTCCCTTTAAAAGGTACAATATTCCCTAAATGAAGTCAGTAAAAAAAAGAGATCCTGGATAAACCTTGGAATGTATAAAGTGTAATTTTTATTTGCAATCTATAAGGTGAGAGGAGGAGCAAGCTCCAAAAATGTTGGTCTGGGGAAGGCTTTGTTTTTATGACTGTCTTCTACATGGCCTGAATAGAAGGAATGTAATGGCTAGAATATAGAAAGATATGTAATTGGACTCCATCGTGGCTTGAGCTCTCTGCTAGGGCTGCAGCCCAGCTGTACTTTCTTCTCCCTTCTCACCAGGACAGTAGACTATAGCCACATTCAACTTTTTTGCTGGCAGACCACTGATGCCATTTCTCTCTCTCTCTCTCTCTCTCTCTCTCTCTCTCTCTCTCTCTCTCTCTCTCTCTCTCTATGCCTCTGTCTCTTTTTCTGTCTCTGTGTGTCTCTGAGGCTCTGTCTCTGTCTCTCTCCCCCTATTCCCTGACTTCCCCATCACGCTCACATTTTGTATTTGGAGATCACCTCCAAAAGCCTAACTTTTCATACTAGGTTGTTTGCCTTTTGTTCAAGCAAACTCACTCATCAAGGCCCAAGAGAGGTCATTACTTGGAATCCAATTCCATCTTCTTTCCAGGAATACATGTGCTCTAAATATTTGAGTGTATTGTTTAAAATTCTCCTCGCAGTTCTTAGAAGTTACTTTTGATAAATGTGCATGTTTATACTGAGCTAAAAATTTCTTCAAGTTCAGTGTGTTTGTTATTCTTCATTTAATATTCCAGAATCTCAAAAAAGACTTTCACGAGTTCTTATAAGACTCTGGATTATCCAAAACAAAGCTTCTCTTTCTCTTAATACTCTTCCCTATTCCAAATGTCCTCGTTACATCAAGGACACCATCCTTTTCTTAGTTATTCAGGTTGATAACCTCAGCACTATCTTCAACTCTTCCCTCTGATTCACCAGGCATCTAGGTGATATAATGCATAGAGTGCTGGGTCTGGAGTCAGCAAGACCTGATTTTAAAATTTTAAACCTCATATACTTACCAGGTTCTTTTACCTTGGGGAAGTCACTTAATGTCAATTTCCTCAATTGCAAAATGTAGATAAAAGATGACCTATCTCTCAAGATTGTTAAAAAGATAAAATGGGGTAATATGTGTAAAGCACCTGACACATAGTAGGTACTATATAAGTACTGGCTATTATTATTATTATACATCTATTCATGAATATTGTCATTCCTACCTTAACATCTTCCTATATGTCCCCCTTCTTTCATCCAGGCACCATCTTGATTCAGGCCTTTTTACCTCTTATATGGACTGTTACAATAGTCTTCTGACTCATTTACTTGCCTCACAATCTCTCTCCACTCCAGTCCATTCTCCACACAGCTGGCAAAGTGATTTTTTCTAAATCAGGGGTCTGCCCATGTCACTCACTTCCCTACTCAAAAAAATTCCATGACTCCTTATTATCTCCACAACCCAATACGAAGTTCTCTGCCAGCTAAAGCTCTTCATAACCCCTTTCTACCTTCCCAGTCTTCCTATACTTTACTCTTTCCGTGAATTCTACAATCCAACCACGTTGGTCTAAATTGTTTCTTGCACACTGCTCATCTACAATCTCTAGGACTCTTTGCTAATATTGCAAAAGAAAACACAAAGACAAGTCCATGAAGATAAGAAGCTCATGGAAGAGGCTTACCAGGTATAGATAATCTGGCCAAGGTTGGTCCTTGGAAATGGATTTCTGGTACTACATATACCTTAATGGGGAGGGAGGAGCTTTCTTGTAGGATATCCCTCACTCCAGTCTTTATGTACCTGAGCACTATGGCAGGCTTTTATATTAAGACAATTTGTGTGTGTGTGTGTGTGTGTGTGTGTGTATTTAACTCTGATACTTTAAATATGAGGGGTTTTTTCCAATGACAATTGATATGATGCACTATTTAAGGACTAAATTAAATCACTGTTAGTATTCTTAATATAAACCAGAAAAAAGAATGAAGTTGCAGCTAAAGGAAATAATGGCTTAAAAGTTATTTTTAGAATAGCAAAAAGAAGAGTTGGTATATTTAGATGCTTCTTGTACCCAAAGGCAATAAGAAACATCATTTCACAGGGTACTTGATCATCTCACATTATAATAGTCAATATGACTGTAATTAAAAGACCACCATGAAGATCATCCCAGTGTATCTAGCAATTTGTTTTGCATAGGATGAATAAGGACTGAAATTCTACAGGGAATTTACCAAGAGCCACAATGCTAAGTTCATATATATCTACCTCTGAATATTCAGTGACTTCAGTGTGACTGTGGGCACAGAGGAGGATGCCAAGAATGCTGAGAAATATCACTCACACATTAACAAAATAAAAGCTTACAATTACTCAGAAGTGTCATAATTGTATGTGAGGAGTATTTTCTTTTGGAACTTAAAGCACTGGACCTGGTGAGCACTCAACTACATCATAAAAATGAAATTATCACAAAACCACAGAATCTGAGAGTTGAATGTAGGGATTAAAGATTTAACAACTTACTCTCTGGAGAAGGGGGCGGGGATTGTGTCAGAGGACACATTTTTTAATTTAATCAGCAATATTAATATTTTCTCCATCCATTTCTTAAGTTTAGATAACCAACAAAACAACAAATATAGCACTATTTGTAATGTTTGCTGATTTTTCAGGTGTAAATGCTTATACTGAAATTTTGACAATTGACTTGAGTTTGTGGGAGATGGTTCCAGAAAACCACTGATTGGAAGGGATCTCAGTCACCATCTAGTCATGAAAAATCACCAAGGACCTCCCATTATAGCATACCCAGCAAAAAGTCATCTAGCTTCTATAGTCAGTCGTGGTAAAGACCCAAAATTAATTCAGAAGTCAAATGTTTGCTCAGGCAGCAAACATGCACCAATTTAAAGAATAAGTTCATTTACAGGGGAATAGCAGATGATTGTAAACAGTGAATGAACAATGAAAGGCAGGTGGCGGGGTTAAAACATGCCTACAGAAAACCTGATATGATGACTTGGTTGCTTCCAGATACTTCAATTGAGATCTGTCCTCCTCTAAACATCCTCCAGCTTGCCAATGACCATCCTAAGATATGGTTTGAAGAGGATGCTAAGTCTAAGGTGCTTTCCAATTCTAGGATCCTAACACCTTTAATGATGGGTACTAAATTGCCATAGCTGGGCCTGGAGTCAGGAAGACTCATTTTCTTGAGTTCAAATCTGGCTTCAGACACTTATTAGCTGTGTGAAGTCATTTAACCCTGTTTGCCTCATATGTAAAATGAGCTGGGGAAGGAAATGGCCAGCCACTCCAGGATCTTTGCCAAGAAAACCCCAAATAGTTTCACGAAGACTCAGAGGCGACTGAAACACCTGAAAAACACAATTCACAGAAGCAAGAAAAGGTATTAACCACTGAAATCTCTACTCCCAAATGCCAAGAAATCTGTGATCCCAGAGCCCAAAGAGGTGGGTATGATACATGTATGAGAACAACATGCTTCCCTTGCAGAGTCAGAGACAACAGTTTGGGTGACCTGAAAACCTGATGAGGAAAGCTGGGCTCACAGAAGTTGGCCACTTCTGCTTTCCATCCCAGCTGTGCCCCAGTGTGACCTACAGACGCACATGAATGCATTTGAATTTTTCAAACCTCAGCCTAATCCACTCCCAAGTTTTTGGGTGAAAGTTGTGTGAGATGTTTCACTAGAACCAGTTCACTCTTCTCATAAACATTCATTTTGTAGATTGTAGATGCCCCAAGCAGAGATCTTTACCACAAATTTCATCCTTTGTGGCATGAAGAGAAATAATCATGATGACAATATAACTCTTTGTGTTTAGGGAATACTTTGTATACGGTATTGCCTTTGCACCTCACAACCCAGAAGCATAAGCCTGGCAGGAATTAACATTCAGACTTTCTAAGTTAGGTTATGTGACTTGCCCAAGGGCACACAGCTAATGGAAGGCAGAGCTGAGGCAAGAATTTATAAGCCTTCAAATGCAAGGGCACAATGAATTACTACACATTCATGATTAAACATACAACATGAAGGTCAAGAGAGGTAGCAAAGCAACATGGAGGGAGCACCATCTTTGGAGTCTGGAGGACCTGGGTTCAAGTCCAGGCTCTGATATAAACCCGCTGGGTGATCCTGGGCCCCTCTAAGTGCCCGCCCCAGGCAACACTCTAAGGCTATAAGCTACAGAGGAGATATACTCCTCCATTTACAACACCCCCAACATTCCCTATCTATAAGCCCATTATCATAAGTCTAGTGACACAAAAAGAAATGAAGTTAAGGGCTCATAAAGGCCTGAGTTCAAGTCTATCCTCAGACACTTACTATGTAACTTTAGGCAAGTCAGTTAACCTGCGTTTATCTCATATAATAATTATAAATCAATCAATTCACCTGGCACATAGTAAGTGCTATATAAATGTCAACTATTATTATATACTATATCCCCAGCATTCCTTTATCCATGAGTCTAGTAACCCTTTGTCATAAAAATAAATAAGGCTAGTCTGGCATGATTTTTTTCCTGATGTACTTTGTAGTCCTGTAGCAAAGATACTATTTTAATTTTCTAAGTAAATGCCTAGGAATAAAACCATTCCTTTGCCTAACTACAAACAGTCCTTTTGATTGAGTTATGTCCTTGGGTATTGGACAGTAACACTATATCCTGTAGATCCCTGTAGATTCTCATTATAATCAGCAACAAAAATAGACTGAATACTACCTTCAAGTCCTGGAGTCACATACTGGGGATACCAAAAAAAGTCTTCAGTCATTTCAGACTTTCATAACCCCATTTAGGTTTTTCTTGGCAAAGATACTACAGTGGTTTGCTCTTTCCTTCTCTAACTCATTTTATAAACAGGGTGAAGTGACTTGCCCAGAGCCACACAATAATAAGTGTCTGAGGCCAGATCTGAACTCTGGAAGCTGAGTCTTTCTCCCTCTGGGTACAGTATTCTATGCATTGTGCAATCTAGCTGCATACCAAAAGATATACAAAGTCTCTTATAAGATCCTTTTGGATAACATTCCTGAGTGTGTATGTGTGTGTGTGTGTGTGTGTGTGTGTGTGTGTGTGTGTGTGTGTTATACAGAGACAGAGCGAGGATATTACATAGCACATAAAGAAATAATTGATAAACGAATGCCATGAATTCAAACTCAAATTCTAGGTGTGTTTGAAATTCCTACTGCTCATCTATTTGTACTACTATTATTGACATTTTCATTTTTCTCTGCAGAGACTTTAAAATATGATTGCTTACTTATCAGAACATTATACTTAGGAGGACTAAAAGCAGCTTGGGATCTCACATATAGACAGTAAGCACTACAAGAGGTTTCAGAGAGATCATTTGTAAAAACAAGGCATCTACGGTATAGTACATTTAGGTGTCTCAGTGGATAAAGTGTTGAACTTGGAGGTAGGAAGTCCTGAGTCCAAATCCAACCTTAGTTACTAGCTGTGTGACCTTGGGCAAATCACTTAACCAGGCCACACAACAGTTACCTCATCTGTAAAATGAGGATCATAATAGCACGTACTTCCTTAGGTTGCTATAAGAATAAAATGAGACAATATTTATAAAGCCCTTTGCAAGCCTTAGAGAACCATATAAGTTCTAACTATTTTATCATCATCATCATCATCATCATCATCATCAGTTCACTCTCCAGGCTCACTCTACCTCACCCCCCACTCCTCAAATTGGAAATTCTCACCACCCCTTTGGTCTCCCTCTTTGACTGACTGTTTCCTCTGAGACACCAAGACCAGCCAGGTCTTCCTTACTCTCTGGCAAGATTTTGTCATTTTGCTCAAAGATTTGAATCCCAACATTTATCAAAATTAATTTAGTCAAAAGGTCCCATATTGCTACACTGCTAATTAACATTAAATTTATTTGAATTACAGTATGTAATGGTAATAGCAATAACACTAATAATAATAACTACACCAACAACATCCTGCTCCTTGGCACAAAAAAGTTGTTGATTATTATGATTATTTATTAATAATAATTGTTGTTATTAACCACAATTAGGAGAGGCAGAATTCTGTAGCTGATAAAGAGCTGATCTCAGAGCTAGAAAGGACTGGATTCATGTCCTAACTCTGCTGTATATTGTCTATGTGGCCCAGATGTCACATATGTAAGCATGTCACAAACTCCCACTGCTCTTGACAATGGTACATAAACTACAGACCAGATACTGAACTGCTTTATTGGAGGGAATGTTCTTATCTGAGATTTCCCCATATCAATGAAGTCATAGGTCCCATCCTTCTTCTTAAGATTTGTAGTAACATGACTTCTATAATTATAATTAATAATTTACCAACAGTAACTTCTAGCTGTTTTTAAAGATGTGGTGATAAGTTTGTGTTGAGCCAAGGTATCTGCTATCCCACCAAGGATTTCTTGTGACATCCAAGTGCATAATGTTAAATTGACTGACCAGGTCTGGATTATAGACTATGGTCAATGAAAACATGTGTGTGTGTGTGTGTGTGTGTGTGTGTGTGTGTGTGTGTGTGTATGAAAAACTGCCCAAACAATGTGTGAGTTTATGTGTCTATGACAAACTGCCTAAACAATATACCAACCAAACCTGTGACTGGCCATAAACATGTTTAATGGATATGATTAGCCAGAAAAATCAGTATTCATTTATCATCAGGATTCTCTTTTCTGGTTTAATTTCATATTCCTTTTAGCCCTTCCCATTCTCCTCAAATTTTCCAGTCTCTCAATAATCATATGACTTGTCTGAAACTCAACTTAGCCATGGCATTTGAATAATTAGCCTGTGCGTGTATGTTTTACTGTAAAAAGATTATTGTGATTTTATGCATAGAAAACCCAGAAAGTGAGACCAGACTATGATTTATTGCCCTATCTTTTCAATGGGTTCCAACCAGTCCTGTCCTAATTTGCATAAATTGGAGTGGCATAATTAGAGATATTAAAGTCAGTGTCCTCAGCATATTTTCATTGAGATCATTTCTTATTTAAAGAGGTAGAGAGTCCTGGAAATACCCGCACCAGCCCTCCAGGTACGTAAGCACTGAGAACTAAAATGTATTTCTCATTATAAGGAACACGAGAGTAGAACTGAGAGACTGGGGGGTAGCAGAAGCAGAGAGTCCAAAGAACAAAGAAATTCTAAGAAGGTGGCCATCACCTCTGCTCAGAGGTGAACACACTCACTGTGGAGAAGCACATCAGGACATGTTTTAAAGGCTAGCTGAGAAAGTTTCACAACCATGGAATGAACGGTGACAATTGGTCAAAAACTAGCCAAGATTACCATTGGCTAAAAAAGATGACTGTGAATGTTCCGTGGGGTTAAGAGAGTCAGTGGGAAAAGCCATTGGTTAAAACAGCTGGCTGGGAAAGTTCAGGGTCATTGCTTGGAAAAAAAATTATTTGTGAACCTGCCCTTTCATAGCTATTGGCTAAGTGGTAGAACTGGCTAAGAAAGCTTCATGACCATTGGTTGAAAGAGCTGACTCCTTTGGAATGTAAGCTCCTTGAGCGAAAGGACTTAATTCACTTTTGTCTATATATCCACAGAACCCTTCACACTGTCACACAGTGGTGACTAATAAATGTTTGTTAAATGATTAATCACCATTCTACAAATGAGTACAAACAAACAAACCAAATTAAGGCCCAGAGTTAAAATATGAGTTGGCAAAGTAAACATTACAATTTCAAGTCAAGTGCTGTTTCCAATGTTCCCTCCCAATGGAATATAGCACCATGTTATTTCTCTGCAGATGTAATCACCAAGTAGTTTACTAATATGATATTCAACAGTTTTTCCAATAAAATTGCTTAATCTCTCAGCTTCATATTTCCCTTTACATTCTGCAGTCACCAAAAGAACAGGAACCATCTAAACTTGGGTAATTGCTATATTCACTAAGCACTCGATATTTTTATTAAGTGCATGATTTATACAGCCTAGCAATTACAAGTTTTCACTGGTGACTGGAATTGTTTAATTCAGACTATGCTTAGGGTCCCCTCAGAAACAGTTGGATGGTATTCTATTGAATGGAGACTTCTGAAGTCCTTGTTTGACTCTGTTGCATATAAAACTAAAGACTGTGCAAAGGTTGGGGCTCGAGGCGGGTAAGTTGTGGTGATCTGCATAGTTGACAGGGGGAGTCATTTCCTTATCCTGCCACTTGGAGACGGACAAAACTATAGTCTTCCTGGATTTATAGAGTTCACCATGAAGATCAAATCTCATCCTATATCCAGGTTTGGGAAGGTCTGGGAGGAAGGGGATGGAGGGGCAAGATAGTGGAATGAGGTAACTCCCTTAGCTATCTAGGAATCGCTAGGTGGCGCCATAGTGCACAGTGCAGGGTCTGGAGTCAGGAAGATTCCAAGTTCAAATTTGGCCTCAGACACTTACTAGCTGTATGTCCCTGGGCGAGTCACTTAACCCTCTTTGCCTCAGTCCCTAATGTGTGAAATGAGCTGGAGAAGGAAATGGCAAACTACTTCAGTATCTCTGCCAAGAAAACCCCAAATGGGGTCACGAAGAGTCACTGAAACCAATAAACAACCATGTTTCCTAAGGCTATGCATAAGTTGTCTTGCATTACGATGCAATCCTGACATCTAGTGGTCATAGGCCTTCATTGCAGCCAAGATGCCTGCTGTGGGTTTTGATACATTGTAACCTGGGAGGGGCAACCAGAAAGCTGAGAACTGAAATGCGCCATCTCTCTCACATTATCACGGTGCTTCTCTTAGTTGAGCAAAACGTCATGCAGGGATGAAGGTTATTGTGGTTAGTGTGTAGTAAGGGATTGGGGAAGATGGTGAGAGTCCTTTACTGAGGCAAGGAGGTGGCCTAGTGGAGAGAGGGCTGGATGTGGAGCCAGGAAGATCTGAGTTCAAATTCCGCATCCAGTAGTTTACTTGTGTGATCCCTAGGCAAATCTTTCAGCCTCAGTTTCTTCATCCGTGAAATGGAGAGTAGTGGTAGCATCTACCTCAAAAGCTTATCCTGAGGATCGAATGAAATATCAAAGTTTTGCAAATTCTAAAGTGAGATAAATATACGCACACACACACATACACATGCATGCACATATAGGTACGTTTACCAATATCGTTTTAATAATAACTTTGGGTGACTACTATAAATACTCAAATTAACTACAAAGGACCTATGTAGGAACATCTGTCTGCATTCAGAGAAAGAAGTGATAACCAGAAGATAGAATGGTTTTTGTATTTCACACACACACACACACACACACACACACACACACACATTTGTGTCTAATGGTAAATATTTAATTAATGGTATATATTTAAAAGGAATAGCAAGTTGTACAAGACAGAGTTGCAATTTCATGTGCATTTATCTTTTTATTCTACTGTTAGGGAAATTTCATAAATTAAAACTAAAATAAATAAAATTATAAAAAATGAGTGCATATACATATATCTGCATCTCTATCTATGTGTCTATATATGTATGTATATGTACTTTTCTTATATGCAAAGCTCTGTATGCCCCAGAAATCTAGTCTATTAGGAGGTAGACTATATTTCTTTCTTCTAAGTATCTTAAGTAATGAAACTAGAGTCAATCCTATGCCACAATCTGTAGGTTACTCTTCAATATTAAATAAAATTGAGAAAATAAGCTTTTACATTTCAAATATTTAATTTATATTTTTTAAATTTTAATTATCTATTTTTCCCAATTACATGTAAAAATAATTTTTAATTTAAGTTAATTTTTTGGTGTTTTTTGCTTTAGTTTTTGGTTTTTTGTTGTGGTTTTTGTTTTGGGTTTTTTTTTGTTTGTTTTTTTGAGTTTGTGTCTTGGGCTAGTGAGGAACACCAACTTAGTTGATAACACCTTTCTTTTCCCTGTCTCTGTCCCTCCTTTCTCCTCCTTGGGTAAACCATTTTCCCATTTGTAACTCATTCATTCAACAAATATTTTTTAAGTGTTAACTATTTGCTAGGAGTTGTGTTTCATGCTAGAGAGACAACGCAACAGCCAACAAGTAATTTACATTCTATTAGGGGAGAACACATGGACCCAAATGGGTATATACAAACATGCAGGATAGATCAAGGTAACCGTAGTACAATGGACTTCTCTTTTGCTCCACTTCCTGTCTCTGTTACTTCCCAGATGATAGTTCCCCCTTTCTGGTCACCACTCCCCTTTAGATGTTGTCTTGCCCATTAGAATGCATGCACTATATTGGGATTGAGGAAATGCAATTGACAAAAAAAAACTCCTGCCTGAGGAAGTATTTGACCTGAGATTTGAAAGAAGATATAGATTCAAAGAGGCTGAGATGAGAAGGGAGAACATTCCATTCACAGGAGACCAATACAAAGGCACTGAGAAAGGGCAGTTATATTTAAGAAAGAACACAACAGTAGGTCAATATGGATGAGTTTTGGATGGCATGGTGGCAAGAGAAGAAGTTACATGGTCCCAGGAGTGCCCAGCTGTGGGGACAACAGAAGGAAGGTCAAAAGAGGGATGAATCATGGGGGAAATATTAGTTCTGTTTTAGACATGTTGAGTTTAAGCTGCCTATGGGAAATATTCTCAATGATCAGTAATCATTGGTGATGTGGGATTGGCACTCAGGGGAGTCTAAGGCTAGATATATAGATCTGAATGCTATCTACATTAAGATAGAAGTCAAGGGGCGGCTAGGTGGCACAGTGAATAGAGCGTCGGCCCTGGAATCAGAAGGACCTGAGTTCGGAGCCGGCCTCTGACACTTAATCCAAAACAAACACAGGAGACAGTGGGGAGGGAACTTTGTATGGAATGACTGCTGTGAATTTCTAATTGTTCCAAAAGAATTAACCAAATCCCAGACAATAATTGGTTGGTTGCTGTCCTTTGTGCCTAAAGAAGACCAAAGTGACATCACTATGTTGGTGACAAGGTACAATGTGTCCAACTGTGACTGATCAGAACCATTGGAGCTGGAAAGGTTTTACCACAGGTCAGGCACTAATAATCCATGTGACTATTTGGAGCAGAAATAACAACAACAATGAATTACATAAGAAAGGAGGGAGGAAGGAAGGGAGAGAAGGAGAGAGAGCCAGCTTAAGGACTTTGAATACCTCCCATGCATTCAGTCCCAGCAAAAGAACTGTATAAAAAGCACAGAAAATTAAAGTAAGCAATCACAAAACAACTAAGTCTAGGAGACACAATTGACTCTTTCCCCCTCTATCTCTTCTTCCACGAACCAAATGAGGAAAAGTAGGACGTGGAGAATTAAATTTTCCTCCTCGCTCAGTAATCCCTGTACCTAGTTCACAGTCTTTCTCTTCATCTTAACTCTTGCCCTCCTTCTATAGAACTTAAACATATCTGTTTATGTTGCCCCAAATACCCTAAGTTCCCAGGTCCTCAATCAACTGGACTACCATGACCTATTCCTTTACTTCTCAGCTATTCACATTTGGCCATACATCAGATCTTGCTACCAGGCACCAATGTTTGATTTCCATGTTCAAGAGATCCCAAATTTCCTTATCTCATAATAACCCTTTATTATTCCATCTCTCCCCAAAATAGTAAATCTATCCCCAAAGCCATTTGGAGGCCTCACTGTAAGCTGCAATCCCTCTACCACTCAGTACTTTGCCAGGCCATCATACTTGTTCTGACCACAATCTTCTCTCTTCCCAATCTCAACCCTTTGGTGAGCTAGTTAAACCAATACCCTCTACTCTAAATCCCTTACTGCCTTGTACTCTCTCCCATGCCTCTTACAAACCTCAATCTTACATGACTCTTCACTACCTGCCTCCTTCCCTTTTACTTGTGTTACTGAATAGAACTAAGTAGACATCAAGAAACCATGTTAACTGAGTGTACTACAAATCCAGGTTTTGTAATCTCAACAGAGCCCTCATACAGCAAGGTGACCTTTCTCCTCCCTAAATGAGTTTCTATACCACTCAGAAAAACAGCTGTTCTAAGCCTTTTCTCCCCAAGTGTCTCATAGTTCTCTCCCTCCCTCCTGCTCTCAGCTGAGAATCTTCCCTCACATCAAAAATAAATATTTTTCAAATTAATTTTTAAATTATATTTTAAAAACTTTTAAATTTTTAAATTATTAAAATGAGCTCCCTTTTCTTTCCTTATCCTTATCCCACATCCCTCTGATATCACCTCCGAACACCTATTTTCTCCTTTACTCCCATTTCTGATTAAGAGGTAGCCCCTCCAATCAAGGCCAATCCCTGTGCAGGTGTAGCTTCTAACTACACTCTGGATGCCAGCCCCTCCCATCTTCTACAAAAGGTTGCCCCTCCTATCCTTTCCCCAGTCTTAACCTTCAGTCTCTCCTTATCTCCTGCTTTTAGTGACACTGCTCCCTCTTGGCTCTGCCTGACTGCTACCTGCCTGACTGCTACCCCTCAGTCTTCTTTGTTGGATCTCCATCCATTGTCACACCCATTAACTGGGCATGTATCCCAAGGCTTTCTGCTATGTCTTCTCTTTACTCTCTATCCTCTCATCAGCTCTCATTGGTTGACTTCTATCTTAATGTAGATAACATTCAGATCTATATATCTAATCCTGGACTCCCTTGAGTGCCAATCCCATATTACTAATGCCTACTGGTCATTGAGAACATTTCCCATAGACAGCTTAAAGTCCACATGTCTAAAACAGAACTAATAATCTTTTCACCACGATTCATCCCTCTTCTGAACTTCCCTCTTACCATTGAGAACAACACTGTCACCTCAGCTGGGCACTTCTGGGACCATGTAATTTCTTCACTTGGCCACCTGTCACCATGCCACCCATAATTCATCCACATTGGTATACTGTTGTGTTCTTCCTTAAATACAACAACCATGTCTCAGTGCCTTTATACTGGTTATTTCCTGTGAATGGAAAGTTCTCCTGAAGCCTCTTCAAATCTATATCTTCTTTCAAGTCTCAGGTCAGATGCTTCCTCATATAAGAGTTCGTCATCAATTCCATTCCCCCAATCCCAAGGTAATAGTGTATATATTCTAATGGGCAAGGCAATATCTAAAGGGGAATGGTGGCCAGAAAGGACAACTGACCTCTGGGAAGTAACAGAGACAGGAAGTGGAGCAATAGACAAGTCCATTGTACTAGGGTTACCTTGATCTATCCCGAATGATTGTATATAATCATTTGAGTTCGTGTTGTCTCCCTTAATAAGAATGTAAATTACTTGTTGGTTTCTTATGTGTCTCTCTAGCACTAAACATAGCTTGGGGCAAATAGTTAGCATTTAATAAATATTTGTTGAATGAGTGACAAATGGGGAAATGGTTTACCAAAGGAGGAGCAAGGAGGGGTGGAAACAGGGTAAAGAAAGGAGGTGTCAGCTAAGCTGGTATTCCTCACTAGGCCAAGGCCTGCTAGTTATTGCCTTAGTCCTCTAGGCTTCCTGACCAGCACATTCCTGTTAAAATTGTATATAGTCTGCTGCTTTCCCTGCTCCACCCTTCCTTCTTAATGGCGGCTTCACAACCTCCACTAGAAGACTGGACAATGACCACCATCAATCACTCTGCTCCATACTTAGATAGTTCAAGATGAAGTTCTGTCTGAGGCTCCTTCTGATCCCTGGTTTCTCCAGCATATTAGCTACTCCTTCTTGACTCTCTCAAACAGGATGGAGACTCCCTCCACTATACCTCATATCTCTTCTAGCATCTTCTCTGAGGTTATTCAAGGTCAATAACAGAAACCAATAGAGTCTGAGAAACTTCGCAGCAGTAGGTAGAAAGCTGGTCGAGTGAATGACCATGTCAAAATCTGGAGGGGGAAGTCAAATCTAGGTCAAAAAGTAGTATAGGAGGAAGGAAGGAAGGAAGGAAGGAAGGAAGGAAGGAAGGAAGGAAGGAAGGAAGGAAGGAAGGAAGGAAGGAAGGAAGGAAGGAAGGAAGGAAGGAGGGAAGGGAAGAGAGGAGGAAGGACGAAGGGAAGGAGGAAGCAAGGAAAGAAGAAAGGAAATAAATACTAATGCTCTAGAATGATATTTCAAAACATCACCAAATGGTGTTAAATGAAGAGCTACAAATTTTACTTTGGAATTGCTACAACTAACCTTACCCTTTCCATGACTTGATTTTCAAGATGATGCCTGTTACCAATGAACTCTCTGCCCCTAGAAAAGAATTGTGCAAAGAAAAAATATCTTATTTTCCCCCTTAGAAGGGGTGGGTAGGGAAAATGTGCATAAATGTGATGACTGCAATTAATTGGTAATTAGCCTTTGCTTTCATCTTTGCTAAACACAGAGCAGAGAGCAACGCTCACATGAAAAGTAACTTTTAGGCTTCTGGTTTTTTATTTTTCATTTTAAAATGAGACCATGAGAAGGACACTTTTGGGCTCTAGTGTTCTATGACTTTGGAACTTGGTATGTTCCTGAACTTTCCGGAACTTTTTTCCAACCAATGTAAGGCTCAGGCCACATCTGCTACTAAATTGACCTTAGGACAATGTCTTCCTTTTCCTTCTCTCCAGAATCCCACTTCATCCTGGAGGACACAGGGAAATTGAGCAATGGAACACAGAAAAAACGTATAGCTAAAGAAACTCCAGATAAAGAATTAACCTAGAACTTGAAGCCAAAGCATCCATAGAATCTGGAATAGAAGACAAAATGAGAAACAAGGATGTGGTGAACCTGGGACGGAAGGCGGGGGGGCATTGTCACTGAATGTATTAAATTCACATTCCATCTCATAGTATCTCGAGCTTCCTTCTAGGCATGGCTCCATCTCATACATGGGTCTTCCCCACTGCCCATGGTTGTTAAGCCTTAGTTCTCTACCTTACTTTGTATTTACCTAACTGTTGCACCCACCACCCACCCCAAGAAAGAATATAAGTGCCTTGAGGCCAGACATTCTTCTTTGTTTTGTTTTCCTTTGTACTGCTCCCCCCCTGCCCCCACCAGTACCTACTACGATACCTGCCACATAGTAGGTACCTCATAAAAAGCTTTTTGTTTTGTTGTTTGTTGATGCTGCTGCTGCTGTTGAATAATCTGGGAAAATCTGAAACAAAACAGTTGACAGCTTCTTCTCTAATACCCAGAAGGTGGCACTCTATGCAAGGATCAAAACCAAGCACCAACAAGTCAGAAAGAGTGCTGAGCTCATCAGACAGAGCTTTCCAGTGCAGAAGCTGCTGTGCCTTTGAGAGCTCCAACCGGCGGGCCATTTCAGCATCCCCAGGCAAAAGCCAGGAGCCCCAGGGAGCTCCAGAAGGAGACTTTCCATTAACAGTTATTGAGGATGTCCAAGCTATGCAGTCTCTGTCCCCTTGATAACATATGCCTTCTTTTCACAGAGGTGGCACTGGGTGAAACACAGCAAGAACACAGGGTGGTGCTGGGGAAGGGAAAGGAAAAGGGGAGAGGGAAAGGGAAAGGAGAAAGGGGAGAAAAGAAGAAAGGAGAGGAGAGGAGAGGAGAAAGGGGGAGGAGAGGAGAGGAGAGGAGAGGAGAAAGGGGAAGGAGAGGAGAGGAGAGGAGAAAGGGGAAGGAGAGGAGAGGAAGAGAGAGAGGGAAAGGAGAGGGAGAGGAGAGGAAGTTTAGGTTCTTTCTGGATGGTCCAGTTCTCACTACGTAAGAAGATCCCTAAGTAGGCAGAGTGCCCTGCAGTTGCCTGCTGGTTTCTGGCTGCAGTCAGAAGCTGATCTGGATGACTCAGGTGCCACAGACAGGCAGAAGAATGCTTACTGCAGAAGAGCAGCCACCAAGGTAACCTGGTATAAGCTTTAGCTTTTAGTGGAAAGGTGGGAGGTGCGGGTGGCAGGCACCTCCCCTTTCCATTTCTGGGCCCTACATTTTTGACCTTGGGAAAGCCACTGCACTTCTCTTGTCTGCTATCCCTAACCGCTAGAATGGAGATAAAACCTGCCCTCTATTTTTTTTTAGCAGAGGTGGAGAACCAAAATATGTACCATTTTCTTATGGAGGAATCAGATGTATATAGAATAGAAAGGCAATTTAAGGACAGCTACGGTGCTTATTTGGAGATTTTTTTTTAATAGCATGCATGGCATGTCACAATTCTCCTAGCTTAGAGAAAGAGTGAGAGATTGGCTGACTCTGAGGTCACAAGGCTAATGGGGGGGGGTGGGGGAGTGGGGAGGATAAATAGTGCATCCTTTACAGAGTGACCAATATTTGTTATATAATAAACTCATAAGAGATCAGTGTACTATTTGCTTAACAGCGATATCAAGCAACTTTCCCCATCCACTGCCTGCACCCCAAAACAAAAAGTGTGTGCATGCATGTGTGTGTGTGTGTGTGTGTGTGTGTGTGTGTGTGTGTGTGTGTGTGTGTATGTCCTATGTGCCCTGGAAACTCTCAGGAAAGCTGAGTTGAGCTTTTCATTCTGTGATCCAATGTGCTGGCATAAATGATTGAATTATTTATATATCATCAACCCCAGGCAAAGAGAATGGTCCAGCCATAGACAATTCATCAATCATTAGTTTGATTATCCATTTCTCGTCCCCTTTTAAATCTTTCAGTTCAACAGCAAATAGTGGGATTTGACAATTACTTATTAAGGGCCTACCATATGAAAAGAACTGCATTACTGCTTAGGTCATAAACATGAGAAAAGACATACACCCATCCCTCAAAGAGCTTATAATTTAACAGGAATCCCAGGATAGTAGCCTTGGAGCTGGGATGGACCTCAGAGGTCATCTAATCAATGCCTTCATGTTATAGATAAGGAAAATGAAGTTAAGAGTTGTCAAGTGACTTTCTCAAGGTCATATGCATATAAGTGCCAGAGAACCTAGGTTCTCTGATGCCAAAGCTAGAACTATTTCCACAACTCTGAGGGGTAAGATTACTAAGAACAGATAGTGGGCCTGGACCTACAATTTTACTTTGTCATTATTTAATTGTCCAAGTTGTGTCCAACTCTTCCTGAGTCCATTTTAGGTTTTCTTGGCAAAGATACTGAAGTGGTTTGCCATTTCCTTCTCCAGCTCATTTTACATATGAGGAAACTGAGGGAAATAGAGTTAAGTGACTTGTCCAGGGTCACACATCTAGCCAGCATCTAAGGCCAGATTTGTACTCAGGAAGATGAGTGTTTCAGACTCCAGGCCCAGTACTCTGTCCCTTGCACAATCTAGCTGCCTGGGATTTAGTCTAGGGAATAATGAGATGAAGAAACCACTTCTACCAAATTAGATTGGCAGCTTCTCTGTAACTTGGGTCTTATAGAATTGCCCAGAGTATTGAGAAGTTAAGTGACTGGCACAGGGTCACCCATCTACTTTGCTTCAGAGACAAAACTTGAACTCATGTACTCCAGGCTTCAAGACTAGCTTTCTATTCATTAGACCACACTGTATAACTGTAATTTAAGTCAGAAAATTATTAAGTCCAGAGGTGAGGAGAGTGTCTTGATAGACTCTGAGAGAGAAGAATTACTTCTAGGTAGGAAATCAGAAAATTTCCTAAAGGTGGTGGCAGCTTCCTTGGGGAAGGGCAACATAGCTCAGTAGAAAGAGGATTGGTTTTGCTGTCACTGGATCTGGGCTCACATCCTGGCTGTGACACTATGATATTGGGCAAGACACCATTTATGACTCTGGACCTCAATCCTTCACATATAAAATGAGAGAGTTTGATGAGATGAGTTTTAAAAGAGTCCCTTCTAGTGATAAATCTACCATCCTATGGTTTCCATATTGTGTGAGAGAGAGAGGAATCTGGGTATGGGAGATGGTGTGAGCAAAGTCATAGTAGCAATCAGTGAAAAGTTAGTCATCTCATTTGAATGGAATTTGGAGTTTGTGAAGAGGAGTGCCACACAACAGAAAAGTAAAGATAGATTGCCAGAAATGTAGATTGAAATCTGATTGTCAATTTCCTTAAATGACATGTTAAGGGGCTCATATTTTATAGTATGTGGCAGGCAATGGTATGCCATGGAAGGTCTTTGAGTAAGGTAGTAACCTAAGAAGAGAAGCTTGGTAGTATAGTAGACAGAGTGCCAGGTCTGAAGTCAGGAAGACTCTTCTTCCCTGAGTTCAAATCTGACCTCAAACACTTCCTAGCTGTGGGACCCAGGACAAGTCACTTAACTTGTGTGTCCTCATCTGTAAAATGAGTTAGAGAAGGAATTGGCAAACCACTCCAGTATCTTTGCCAAGAAAACCCCAAATGGAGTCTCAGAGAATCAAACATGACGGAAAAAAAAATAACTGAACAAAGTAACCTAATCATTAGGAAGATTACTTTGACAGTGGTGTAAATCAGTGGTGTCAGACTCAAAAGAGAAAGAGACCCTTGCTGGATGCATGTCGATTAAAAAAAAAAAACCATGAATCAACATTATCTATTCTTTATGGCATTTTCATCTATTTGCTATACATTTCCAAAATACATTTGAATCTGGCTGGGAATACACTTGTGTTCTTCAGGCCACATGTGACTTCAAGACCTCTGGTCTTGAATACTTTGGAGAAACAATATAAGAGGCAAGAAACCAACCTAAGAGTCTATGGAACATTAATTTTAGTTATTTCAGAGGACAAAGCAACAGGATTTAACAACTAATTGGCTGTGGGGGTAAAGGACAGAAAAAGAACCAAGAATTGTCCCATTTTCTTTTTGTGTGTGATTGTACCATCAAGAGAATTAGCGTCAGCCCTGGAGTCAGAAGGACCTGAGTTCAGATCCAGCCTCAGATACTTAATGCACACACAAACAAACAAACACACAAAAAAACCTAGCCATGTGACCTTTGGCAAGTTACTTAACCCCAATTGCCCTCCAAAAGAGAGAGAGAGAGAGAGAGAGAGAGAGAGAGAGAGAGAGAGAGAGAGAGAGAGAGAGAGAGAGAGAGAGAGAACCAGAAATTACAAGGTGAAATTATGGAGAAAGATTAGATGCAGAGGGTTGTGATGGAAGAAATACTGTGTTATAAGCCCTAGGCTCAACTCCTGGCTACACTATTTACTAAACCATTGTGACTCTGATTGGCATTTTATTCTCTATGTCTCAGTTGCCCCATCTACAAAATTATGAGATGTAATTTCTTGATTTTTTAACTGTGATGGTCTATTCCAATAGATCATTGGTCTGACTCTTATTTTAGAGTCAGAAGTTCTAGGTACAAGTTTCAGCTTGTGCTCCTCAGTCCTAACATTCTAACCATGGTTTTAATTTTGGACATATTGACATGTTGGACCTTCTGTCTCCTTACTCAAGGTGTCACCTTTGAGATATAAGAGTGCCTTAGTCCTATCTACCCCCACCTTCTCCCCTCTAAAGTGCCTCCTAAAAAGTTCCTTTCATGCTAACGCAATGCTCTTGGATTATAAAACATGGATTAGGCCATGGAGAGGGTCTATGATTAAATTCTCCTGGAAGGTAGAACCAAGAACCATATTTGAGTTGGAAATGACTTGAGACCATCTAGTTCCACCCTTATCACCCTTATTTTATAGATGAAGAAGCTTAAGTTTGGAAAAATAAAATTGATGGAAGATATCACACAGCTAGTTAGTAGCATTGCCAGAACTAGAATTCAGTTTACCTGATTATTAATTTATTGTTCTTGCGATGAAACCACAGTGAAGAAAAAAAAAATAAGAGAGAAAATAATGATGAAATTGGTTGAACTACAAACG
Organism: Gymnobelideus leadbeateri; assembly: GCA_011680675.1. NCBI lineage: Eukaryota > Metazoa > Chordata > Mammalia > Diprotodontia > Petauridae > Gymnobelideus > Gymnobelideus leadbeateri. Next base: position 141,314 of record WOXC01008581.1, read on the forward strand.
AATCATGGATATTACTATTCTTCAGAGGGCTTCTTAAATAGACAGATATAAGAGGGCATAGAGAAAGTATAGGAATTTGGGTCAAGAAAGAATATGAAGCAAGGACAAGGAACAAAAGAATTGTTACCTTTTTGGCTTATCAATGAAGGCTGAGGAATGGTTAGAAAGATTGAAGAAGCAAAACAGGACACTATCTCTCAGAATTTTGTTTATTTTGTTTTCAAATTTCTGTAATCTTTCTTTATTCTGGAAATATTGTCTATCGCCAGACCTCCCTGGCCCACATTTACAAGTTCCTTCACCATATTTCCAATCCCAGAACTGTTCTGTAGCTGAATTAGTATAAAATGGCTAGAGTCCAATGGGAAGGAGGTATAATGTGGCCAGAACTTTCCTCCCATCCTACAGTTCTACTGACTTTTCTTCCAGGAAAATACTAAGGATCACTGTGAAGCAGAAAGTGCAGAAATCACACATGACATATGCAGAAAGCCCAGTGTTAAGCGAGAAATGGCTGCCCTCACTCTACAGTGATTTGCAAATGAGTCATCAATGATATGTAGGATGGTCTGAGAATCATAGCATCCTCCCTTCTGTTCAAACTCACTCCAGTCTGGAAGGGAAAATACTAACTAGTGGGCATGAGTGGCTTGGTAGGAGCTACCAGCACTAGAAAGAGAAAACAGATATGGACCAACATCAATTATGTCAATGGAGAAATGAGCCAGTGACTCTACTCCATCCCTTCTCCCCCTCTCTTCCTCTGTCCCTCTCCCCATTCCAAAATATAGTCTCCTCTCTTTCTAGAACATGAAAATGTTTGAATAGTTCCAGCTGCCTGTCCTTTAAGGAAGTTCAATTCAATTTAACATGTTTTTTTTAAATAGCATTATGTACTAGGTATGGAAAATACACTGGTAAAAAATTAAGCAATTCCTGCCCTCCAGGAACTTCTATCCCCCTGGAGAGTAATGTGCACACAGATAATTAAATACAAAAGATGTGCAAAATAAATACAAAGTAATATTGGGGTTGGGAAAGAGCTAACAAAGGGAAAAGTCAACAACAGCATCTTTTAAGAGGCAACATTTGAGCTGAGTCTTGAAGGGAATTGGAGGCTCCAAGAATAGATGAGAAGGGGGTGCACTTCAAACATGGGAAACAATCAATACAAGGGAAGAAGGAATGCCATGTAAAAGGAATAGCAAGTAGGCCAGTTGGACTGGGACCATGAGTGTGTGAGGAGCAGAAATGCATCATCACCTTGGAAAGAAAGATTGAAGCCAGATTTTGACGGACTCTAAATACTCAACAGAAAAATTTGTATTCAATCTTAGAGGCAATAGGGAAAAGACTTTGTAAGAAAAAGAGCCCATATTTTGACAGAATCATAGAATCCCAGAGTTGGATAGATCTCAAAGCCCAACTAGTCCATACCTATAGAAGAATCCCTTCCATGACATTTCCAGCAAGTGGTCATCTAACCTTCTCTCAAAGACCTCTATTAGGAAGGGACCTCCTATGAGTATAGTTTTCCCCTTTTATTGGATTCTACTTCCCTTCAATGGATCCTTCCAATAGGAGAACTACCCCAGCAGAAGCACTGTAGTATTGATGAGGTCCTTTAGGCATTCTTATTGGGAGGTCAACCTACATTCCATGGTTTGTTAGACTAGATGCCTACAAGTATTCTCCCTATGATCATGTTCTGAGGGAGGAAACAGGAGTAAATGAATAATTAGGACTGTAGTAATTGTGGTTGGGATGTGGAAGGGTTGGGAAAAAGAAAGAGGAGGAGGAGGAGAAAAAAGAGGAGGAGGAGGAGGAAGAGGAGGAGGAGAAGGAGAAGAAGAAGGAGAAGAAAAAGAAGAATTGATATTTGAGAAGGAAACAGCCCTTACCTTTTAGATTTACACTATTTAGTGATCCCAAAAACTTCTCAAACTTTAAGTTGATTTTTTTAAATGGTGAAATATGATTTCACATTTAGCTCCCTCTGCCTATCCTTTGAAAGCTTCAAGGATTGGCATCATTGTTTTTCCACACTATTTGAAGGGCAAATGGATGAGCTGCAATGGAGATAGGGGCTTCCAAAAGACAAAGCCTTGCTTTAAAAAATTGAACCAGTGAAAAGTGAAAGCTTCTAAAGAAGCAGGAATAGTGGGAGCAGTTCATGTTTATGTAACATCTTAGAGAATCACAAAGTTTTTAGCTCACATAACACACACATGATTATTCCCATTTCCAGATAAACTGAAATTCAGAGAGGTTGAGAGGTTTGGCCCCCACTGAGTGGCTAGTAAGCATCAGAGCCAGGATCCAACCCAGATCTCTCCTGACTCCTCACTCTTTCCAAGCTTTCACTCCTACACCAAGCTGCCTCTTGGGGGGCCCTAAACCATCACAGGGTGGATCCTTGTATAAAACTTAAGAAAACAGAAAATAAAGGGCATTCTAAATATATTTCCTTTCTATAGATGCTGATCTTCTATTACTGGAAAACAGGAATTAGCTTGTCTCTTTGAGGATGTGGTTGGTTCTGTATAAAAAGGATACAGAAGAAATTTGCACATAGGTTGTCAGCTTCATTATGTTTCCTACAGCTTCCAGCAGAAGAAAGACGTTTGCAGCAAGATATTTCGGTAAGAATTTGATTTTTTTTAAATCATTTCCTTGTATTTCTTCTTTACTCAATTCAGGCTATGGGGAGTCTTGGACTGGTATTACCAAAAAGGACAGTTCTGGTCTCTTATGTAGGGTGGGAGTCTAGCTAACAGATAAAAGAGGAACCTTCTTTAGCATTGCCCATGCACTGAGAAAAAGGAATTTGACGCTGCAGAGAAAAACATGTCCTCAGCTCACCTCCATAGTTTGTTCAAGATGTGACCACCCTGATGAATTAGCTCACTAGGTTTGCTGTCCACACATGAGGACAGTCTCTATAGGGTATTCTCCCAAGGGGCATTTGGATCCAGAGCTTCAGGGCTTGGAGTAAACTCAGGGTCCAGAGTATGTAATAAATGTATACATCAAGAAGTGAAAATTTTACTTTAGATATGATTATTTTATACCTTAGAATAGAGAAAGAAAACCTCAAGGTACTTGTTTAGACAGATGATTTGTTTTCACATTTAGGTTGCAGCAATCCACACAAGCCTGTTTTTTGAAAATTTAACTCACTGAAGCAAGTAATCATATCTGGAAAAAATGACCATTTGAATTAAGTTGAACATTTTGTTAATCTGACAATAATGAGTTTAGTTAAAACAGATAAGCTTGCACACAGTGTTATAGACTATTTGTCAAACGAATGAACAGAAGAAAAATCAACATTTGTTTTGGCTGAATTCAATCACTGTTATTGGTTTTGTTTTTTTCTCCCAAGTTAGTCTATGTGTGGACATGGTATAACTCTTGGGGGCAGTTAAAGATTCTTAGAATGACACATGATAAGACAGTAAATCTAGACCAAGAATGACAGTTTTGCTGCTGCTGCTGTTGCTGCTGCTGGTAACGAAGATGATGGAGAATGAACCTATTAGAGCTGTTCTGTATTGAGAAAGAGGCCTGGGAGGTCCCAGAGTTTGGAAGTAGGAGAGGAATCTCTTATTGTTGTCCTTTAATGTATATATATGGCAATCAACAGTTCTGGAAAGGGAAAGTTACTTGTATTCAGAGAAGGTACCAGTTATGCTTGTTGCAGATGCTTCACTGTCTTCATAATCTAATTCTTTGAAATAAGAGTAAGATTCAAATGCCCCAGGAGAGCCCTACATTCGTTCATTAAAGCAAAAGATTGGAGTAGGTGTTATTATAGGCAGGTTGCATCTGTTTATATATAAACACAACAATTCTAAAAAAAATTAAATTGCACTATAAATGACTGAAAGAAAATTTGGAAATGTTTACCCATCTCCATTTACTCTCTGCATAGGGTTCTAAGGTTTACAGAGCCTTTCCCCAAGAATTACCTACAGCAAATTGATAAGATAGGCAGCGCATTTTTTAGATCAAAATGCATCTGGCATGTATTAAGGAACTACTGTATGCAGAGCACTGTGCTGAGAGCTGGACAAGACCCCGCTATCATGGAATTTATGATCTAGTAAGGGAAGATTGTCCAGTCATTTCAGTAATGCCTGACTCTTTGTGACCCCATTTGGAGTTTTCTTGTCAAAGATGCTGGGGTGGTTTTCCATTTCCTCCTATAGTTTATTTTATAGATGAGGAGACTGAAGCAAACAGGGTTAAGTGACTTGCCCAGGGTCACATAGCTAGTAAATGTTGGAAGTCAAATTGGAGTTCAGGTCTTCCTGACTCCAGGTCTGGCATTATGTCCACTGTGCTACCTACACAAATCCAAATCATTATAATTGTGGTAAATAATTATCAAAATAAGTACTTTAGAGGGGTATAGGCAAAATATTGTGGGAATAAAAAATAGGAAAAGTATTTATTGAGGACTTACTATATGCCAATCATTGTACTGAACACTGAGAATACAAATACAAAGATTGTCCATGACCTCAAGGAAACAGCACACATATGGAGTGGTGCCCCAGGCACCATACTATTTTATCAGGGGCTATAGGGATCATGTAAGCATGTAGATGGATAGTAGGTAGGGTAGTAGATGGAAACATACAATCCTGGAACAATGGTAGAATTCATATGATTATGGATCATATGTGAGATTCACTGATTGGACGGATGAAGAAAGTAGAAGACTAAAACAGTCTCCAAGAGAAAATAGTCTTTGAGGTGGATTTTAAAGGATAAGGTAAGAATGGAAGAGCATTGGAAAGAGTGCTGGACTTAGAGTCAGAAAACTTGAGTTCAAATCCCATTGACTATCTGTGTGACCTTAGTCAAGTCCTCAGTTTACTCATTTGTAAAATGAAAGAGTTGGACTCATTGACCTCTAAAATCTCTTCCAGGTCTAAATCTATAGAATTCCATAGTCCTGTGAATAGTGAAAGAGTAAAAAAAAAAGTGACATTACAGGCACATGGAAAAGTCTAATTAGAAGTACATAGATGGGAGATTGAGAGACGCATATGGAGACCTTATAATAATACAAGTTGACTGGCAAATAGGGTACATGAAAAAGAGTGGGAAGTAAAGCTGGAGAATAAAATGCTGCTCAGTTTGTGAAGGGCTTTGAATGTCAGGCTAAGTAGTCTGAACTTTTTTCATCAGGCAAAAGGGTATTTAAAGATACCTTCTGTTAAATAGTCATCCTCCATGCTGGGGTATTGAGTTCATCTGTGATGAGTCTGCTACATAGCTTCATGCCCAAACCTGTGAGACACAGCACCTCTGTTCAGAAGTTATCTTAAATCTATTCCTTTTCCTGGTTTAGCAGAACAGGATGCAGCCACTGATCATATAAGCATGAAGGAATTAATGATTTAATAGCATTTATTAAGCACTTGGAACAAAGCACTGTAGTTAAGTGCTAGAAATACAAATGCAAAAAGGAGAAATTCCAATGAAGGAAATAACACATACAGGGTAATGGCAGCCAAAGGAGCATATTTTGGTCTGGGTGAGTAGAACAATATTTACAAGCACATTACTTAAAATACCTCACAAATTTCTGAGTGACAAACCATTCAAAGCATACCAGTCAGGACCTCCACAACAGCTCTTGTGATGTTCTCCTTTTCATTCACACCAACAATCACATGGCTACCATCCTAATTCAGAACCTCATTATTTCCAACCTAGATTATTATAATAAACTTTTTTGTGTTTTTGTTTTCTTTCTTTTTTTTGAGAGGGAAAGGCAAGGCAATTGGGGTTAAGTGACTTGCCCAAGGTCACACAGCTAGTAAGTATGTCAAGTATCTGAGAGCAGATTTGAACTCAGGTCCTCTTAATTTCAGGGTTGGTGCTGTATTCACTGCGCCACCTATCTAGCCCTATAATAAACGTCTAATTGGTCTTCCCAGTTCAATTATTTCCCTGTCCCAATTTATCCTCCACTCAGCTACCAAATTAATCTTCCCAAAATGAAGGTCTAACCACATTACTCCCATGTCAATAAATTCTAGTGGCTTCCTATCATTTCTAAGATAAATTATGAAGCCCTATGGTTGGCATTCAAAACTCACCCCAACTTGGATCTAATTTGTCTTTCTAATTTTATGATACATTGCTCTCCCTCACACTCTATAGTCCAACCTTCTTTCTATTCTTCACACAGGATATTGTCCTCTCATCTCCATGCCTTTTCACTGGTGCTGTTGCATTTGTTTGGAATGCATTGCCTCCTCACCTCTATAATAATAAGAATAAGAAAAATAACAAAACTATCCTTTATATGGTGCCTCTAAGTTCACTTACTCCAGACCACCACATATGAAACACTTCTACCTGATGCTATCTTCCTGTTGGGGGTGGGGTGGGCTTGAGGAAAGAAGGATCTTGAGGCTTTGGAAGAGCCACCGTAGGGAATGTGATAGAGAGGCAGAGATAGATCAAAGGAGTGCTATGCAGTATGGAGGGTGCAGTTGAGGTTAATTACTGTACATTTGTAAGAGAACTAAGTCATCAAGGTTTCATTACTTCCTCCAGAAACCTTCATCATTTGGTAGAAGGTGACTTATGAAAATGAACCTGGGTTGTGGGTACCATGCAGGGGCAGAGGTTTCAGATAAGTCAATGCCTTTTTAAAATGATCTAACTGTAGAAAAGGAAAAGTGAAAGCAGAACAGGAAATACAGAGAGGAACAGTTAGAGACTGAGGTCAGGGAGACATGCAGAGAATCATTGTAACCCTCCCCTTCCCCATTTCCCTGTATGAGCAGACTCACAGGGCTTGGTCACAACTTATCACATACCTCTCAGATTAAAAAAAGCTGTTTGGGGAAGAACATCTATCTTAGAGAAAGTGGTGTTTATTTGGAGTCACTGCTACATCCCAATGGAATACATCCCAAGTGGCAAATTGGTACCACCAAAAGAAATACTTCATTTTTCACACATTCATTATTTCATACTTTTCATTTACATCATATAAAATTTGAATTTCCTTATCAATATATCAAACAAGATATCCAGTACTATATCCAACAATTCCTGACACTTTACAGTCTTGTAGAGAGCCCAGGGATGGAACTCAAGCTGTGCATCCAATCCCTACGTTACCCACGAATAACTCGGACTGGCTTTGCATAGGGAAACCTGATGGCACCTTGAGCCTCCCCATTTTATTGCCATTGATTTATAGATCCATATTGATAGAGTTGAAAGTCATCTTTTAAGACACCATTCCTTAAGTCCAATGCCATCGTTTTATAGATGAAGAAAACTGTAGACCAGTGAATCAGCTGCTGACTCGGGACTAAAACCCAGTTTTCCTCATTACCATTTTAGCTCTTTCATTGCACTATGCAGACGCCTAAGGATGAGGCCAGTTCCTTTGCTTTGCATCTCTTCCTGCCTGCCTCCTCTCAGATCTAAAAGCACTAACAACAAAAAGTACATTGTCTATCAATTCAAAGAGTATCTATCAGTAACTCCAACACAGTTGTCCTCTCTGCACCACTGCAGTTTGCCACTTGGCAGAGAGGAGTAAAGGAAGCACGTTTGCAAAAACTCTTCTCTGTTAGATTTTTCTAAGAGAAAGAGGTTTGGTACGGGGAAGAAATTCAAAGGGATTTCTTCTACCACCTCCTGATATCTTTGGACCATCTTGTGGGTGACCTAAATTATGGACAAATTCAACTTTCTATGAGCTGTTCTGGTGTTCAGTTCCCCAAGGCAGACAAAGATGGTAATGCCGTGGTAATGCCGTGATAATGCCATTCTCCTTCTTCACCCCTATCTATTGTCTTTCTTAGATTTTTTTGTAAGACTCAACTCAAGTCTCAGGAGGCCTTTTCCAGTCCCCTCAGCTGTGACGGCCACCCCCTCTGTGGTTGCCCTCTGTTCCTAGCAGGTTGCCTCCTCCATTTGAATGGAGATTCCCTGAGAGCAAGGAATATTTCACTTCTGAACTTGGAACTTGGAATATAACAAGCCTTTAATAAGTGCTTGTTGGTTAATTGCTTCAATGCAAGTGGAGCCTCAGAATTGCACTCTCAGATCAAAGTCTAGTTAGTGTGATCTGGGAAAGGTCCTCATCATTACCCCTAGACATCCGATCAAGACAGTTCAATGTCTTTCCTTCTCTCCATAAGCTCTAAGTGTTGCTCACTATCAGACTCCCATCCAGGCCAACCCACTCTCCCAGGAGCACAAGGAGAGGATACATTTCCCTTTTGCCAATACCAAGTGGATTGACACTACAGGAAGACACAATTTCATTCTGAAAGTGCATGGTGATTTGCATATTGGATTGTGTCTCCTTTAGTGTACACTGTTGCCTGCCTTTCTAAATATCCCCAGCACCCAGCACAGTGCCTATAACACAGAAAACACTTGATAAATGTTTATTGAATGACTGACTGAGGGTATGGAATGGGGAGGACAAACTGCGTTTTCCTACCCTTAGAGCCCCACAATGGAAATGTAACCACTTCATTTTTCCTTCCTCTCCTGGTCCAGTTCTGTGCAAGGTTGCTCATGGGAAGTAATGAATTAATCAAATAAACTAAGCCCTGCTAAGAGTTAGTTAGCTGATATGTTATCTGCTCTTATAGGTAATATAATTCCTTAACCCAGTTACAATGCTGAAAATCATTAAAGAGGAGACCTCTTGAACAGAGAAGCATGCATTACTCTCCAGTCCTAGAAGAAAGGTGAGAACAGAGGAAAGGATGGAAAAGAACACAGGAGAGAGGATGTTATTTTGTTTCTGCTGTTTCATGTCAACTAATTGAAGGAGAATCTGAAAAATATGTCTGAACCAAAGTAAACTCTTGGCTACTTTTATTTTATTTTATTTTATTTCACAGTTGATTATCTTTATGATATTGCTTTTTGTTTTACAAATGATTTATTAACTTCTGGTTTATATCATTCATTTCCACCAGATTTTGAGTTACAATTTTCCCCCATTTTTCCCTACCCACCACCCCAGAATAGCAGTCCCACTAGATATCCCCTCATCCAATCTGCTCTCTCCCATATCTTCTTGCACACCCCCTTTGATTTTTCCATTAGGGCAAGGTGAAGCTCTGTGCCCCAATGTCTGCACATCTTATCTCCCAATTACATGCAAAATAGTATTAATAATAGTATTTATATATATTTGAAATATTTAATTTTAAAACTTCAAATTCCATATCCATTCCCTTCGTCCCTCGTCACCCACTCCCACTGGGAAGACAAGCAATTCAGTATGTGTTGTACATGTATAGCTATGCAAAACATTACCATAGTAGATATATTGTAAAAGACTGCTTATATTTCCCTCCCACCCATCCCACCCCCCACCTGGACCATTCCCTACTTTGATCCTGGACCATTCCCTACTTTGATCCTGTCCCTCTTCAAAAGTGGGTGCCTTCAACCTCCCCCCCAAGCATGCCCTCCCCTCCATCATCCCCCCTCTCATCCCCCTCCCCCTTATTCTCCTGCAGGATGAGATATCCCATTTAGTATGTATGTCATTCTCTCCCTAGCCAAATTCAATGAGAATATGGTTTTGCCTTTTTGCCTTCCTGTTCTTCCCCTCCCCTGCAACTACTTCCCCTTGCCTCTTCTACATAAGATAGTTTACCCGCCCGCCCCCTCCCCATCTCTCCCCATCTCTTCTTGCCACATTCCTCTCTCACCTCTTAACTTCACCCCTTAAGTATCATCCCTTCCCACCAAATTCGACCTGTGCCTTCTATCCATGTATATCTGTAAACATATATACACACACATTCACATATGTATTCATATGCCCATATACCCTTCTTCAACTATTTTCATACTGAGAAAGGTTTCATCAGTCACAGTTACTGTTTTTCCATGTAGCAATGTAAATAGTTCAACTTTGATAAGTTCCTTTTGATTTCTTTTCCCTGTTTACTTTCTCAAGCATCTCTTGCTTCTTGTATCTGAATGTCAAACTTTCTATTCAACTCTGGTTTTTTCATCAAGAATGCTTGAAAGTCCTCTAGTCCACTGAATGACCATATTTTCCCCTGAAACAAGATACTCAGTTTTTCTGGGTAGGTGATTCTTGGTTGTAATCCCAGCTCTTTTGCCCTCTGGAATATCATATTCCATGCCCTTCTATCCCTCAATGTAGAAGCTGCCAGGTCCTGTGCTATTCTGATTGTGTTTCCACAATATTGAAATTGTTTCTTCCTGGCTGCCTGTAGTATTTTCTCCTTGATCTGGGAATTCTGGAAACTGGCTATAATTTTCCTATGAGTTTTCTTTTGGGGATCTTTCTCAGGAGGTGATCAGTGGATTCTTTCAACCTCTATTTCCCCCTTTGGGTCTAAAACAACAGGGCAATATTCCTTGAGAATTTCTTGAAGGATGATTTCTAGGTTCTTTCTCTGATCATGGCTTTCAGGTAGTCCAATAATTTTTAAATTATCTCTCCTGGATCTATTTTCCAGGTCAGTGGTTTTTCCCATGACATATTTCACATTGCCTTCTATTCTTTCAATTGCTTGGATCTGTTTAACAGCATCTTGATTTCTCATAAAGTCACTAGCTTCTATTTGCTCCAGTCTAATTCTGAAGGAATGAATCTCCTCAGTGAACTTTTGAGATTCTTTTTCCACCTGGTACAGTCAGCTTTTTAAGGCATTCTTCTCCTCATTGCCTTTTTGAGCCTCTTTTGCCATTTGAGTTAGTCTGTTTTTCAAGGTGTTATTTTCCTCAGTCAGGCTGTTGACTCTCATTTCATACTTTTCCTGTATCCTTCTCATTTCTCTTCCCTATGTTTCCTCTACTTCTCTTATTTGGTTTTTAAAATCCTTCTTAAGGTCCTCTATGGCCTGTAACCTGCTCTTATTTTCATTGGGGCTTTTGGTGCAAGATTTCTGACCTCACAGTCCTCCTCCTGTTCCATGCTTTGATCCTCTTTGCCCCCAAAATAGGAGTCTAATGTTGCATTTTTCCGTTTGTTTCCTTTGCCTAGGCATGTTGCCACTTAATTACTTGACTTTTGGGCTTGTTGCCAGAGGAGGACTCTGCCACCAGACAGGGGTGCTTCGGTCCCAAACATTGGGGTCTTCTCAACTGTCGGAGGTATTAGTTGGGTGCCCTCCCTGAAGCCCCCACACACTCTGGCAAGCTGGACTCACACCCCAAGATCTCCACCCCAGACCGCAATCCATATCCAGGGAGGTTAAAGCAAGAGCGATTACCGCCCAGACTGATTACCAGATCCCCCTAAATTACCAGGCCAGGAGCTGAAGCTGCAACTGGCGGGTGTGTCGTGGCTCTTCAGTGGCTTCTCACTCCCAGTGGAAGAAGCAGATGCATTCCCAAATACTGGTCCCAAAGTCCACAGGGCACTAACCTCTCACTTTGTCCTAGGCATATATGTGTTGATAATTCTGGAATTGCCACAGTTGCTGGTGTTCTGGGGTCCCTCCAACCAGCTGCTGGTCTGGCTGGCCTGGGGCTAAAACCTCAGACTCATGTGGTCCTGGGCTCGGCTCCCAGAGTGCTGGGCTTGCAGTTCCCTGCTGAGCTGGCGGACTGTCCTCAGAGGGAGGTTAGCTTCTCTGTCATTCTGTGGGTTATGGAGTTCCAGAGG
>WOXC01008582.1:0-31420 GCA_011680675.1 Gymnobelideus leadbeateri
CCAAGCTGGGAACTGAGCACAGTCCCACATGAGCCACTGTTCCAGCTCCAGGGTGGCCCTGATCAATGGCAGCTGGAGCAGATTTCAGGAGAGTGAATCACTACCAGTAGCTGTTTCTAGACTTCTCAACTCATAAATGCCAAAGATAAAGTAAAAGGTCAGTGTGGAACTCTGTTGGAACAGGGGTTCAGAAGAGTGCAGTCGAGTCCCTGCCCCCAGGGCCAGAGGTGGCAGAGACATGGCAGTGGCTGCAGCTGCTGCTGCATGGCTGCTTCTGGAGCTCCTGGCCTGCAGATTGTAGGGGAACCAAACTACCATTCAGAGGGTAATTGCCTTTGCTTAAATCTGCTTGTATCTGGGTCACAGTCATGGGTGGTGGTGGTGGTGGTGGTCCTAGGGTGTGTGGCCAGTGTGCCAGATTTTGTGAGGGCTGCAGAGACAGCATCCTCCTAATAACTCTTGCAACTGCAAAAACTCCAGCAATTTGGGACACAGCTCTCTGCAATCTGGAAGCAGAATTCTACCATGGCAAAGAGCTCAAAAGTCAAGTAATTGACTGCCAATATGAGCAAGCAGAGGAAACATAATCAGACCATAGATTCATTTTTTGGGGACAAAAAGGATCAAAGCATGGAATGAGAGGAAGACAATGAAATCAAAACTCCGGCATCAAAAGCTTCCAAGAAAAATATGAACTTGTTACAGGCCATGGAGGAGCTTAAGAAAGATTTTGAAAATTAAGTAAGAAAAGTGTAGGAAAGATTTGGGAAGAGAAATGAGAATGATGCAAGAAAATCATGAAAAGCAAGTCAACAGCCTACTAAAGGAGACCCCAAAAATACTGAATAAATTAACACCTTAAAAAATAGACTAACTCAAATGGCAAAAGAGAACCTAAAAGCTAATGAGGAGAAGAATGCCTTAAAAAACTGAATTGGCCAGATGGAAAAGGAATTTCAAAAACTCAGTGAAGAGAATAATTCCTTCAAAATTAGATTGGAGCAAATGGAATCTAATGACTTTATGAGAAATCAAGATACTATAAAAGAGATCCAAACAAATAAAAAAAAAATAGAAGGCACTATGAAATATCGCATTGGAGAAACCACTGACCTGGAAAATAGATCCAGGAGAGATCATTTAAAAATTATTGAACTACCTGAAAGCCATGATCAGAAAAAAGAGACTAGAAATCATCCTTCAAGAAATTCTCCATTGGGGCTACTAGGTGGCACAGTGAGTAGAGCGTTGGCCCTGGAGTCAGAAGGACCTGAGTTCAGATCTGGCCTCAGACATTTAACGCACACAACAAAACAAAAACCTGGCCATGTGACCTTGGGCAAGTTACTTAACCCCAATTGCCCTCCAAAAAAGCAAAAAAAAATTTCAAGGCAAACTGCCCTGATATTATAGAACCAGAGGGCAAAATAGAAATTGAAAGAATTCACTGATCACCTCTTGAAAAAGTTCCCAAAAAGAAAACTCCTAGAAATATTATAGCCAAATTCCAGAGTTCCCAGGTCAAGGAGAAAATACTGCAAGCAGTCAGGAAGAAACAATTTGAGTATTGTGGAAAGCAATCAGGATAACACAAGACCTAGCAGCTTCTACATTAAGGGACTGAAGGATTTGAAATATGATATTCCAGAAGTCAAAGGAGCTAGGACTAAAACCAAGAATCACCTACCCATCAAAACTGGCCAGTGTGCCAGATTTTGTGAGGGCTGCAGAGACAGCATCCTCCTAATAACTCTGGCAACTGCAAAAACTCCAGCAATTTGGGACACAGCTCTCTGCAATCTGGAAGCAGAGTTCTACCATGGCAAAGAGTTCAAAAGTCAAGTAATTGACTGCCAATATGAGCAAGCAGAGGAAACATAATCAATTCAAAAAATGAATCTATGGTCTGATTATGCTTCAGGAGAAAATATAGTCATTCAATGAAATGGAGGACTTTCAAGCATTCTTGATGAAAAAAAAAAGAGCTGAACAGAAAATCTGACTTTCAACTACAAGAAGCAAGAGAAGCATGAGAAGGCAAATAGGAAAAAGAAATCATAAGGAACTTATTAAAGTTGAACTATTTACATTCCTACAGGGAGAAATGATAATTGTAACTCATGAGACTTTTCTCAGTATGAGGATAGTTGAAGGGAATATATATATATATATATATATATACATATATGTGTGTGTGTGTGTGTGTGTATACACATATATATGTGTGTGTGTGTATAAGAGGGTATATGTGTATATAAATATTTACGTGAGTGTGGGCATATGTATGTACATGTATACATAGACAGAAGGCACAGGATGAGTTGAATATGAAGGGATGATATCTGAAAAAGTAAAATTAAGAGGTGAGAGAGGAATTTATTGGAAGAAGGAGAAAGGGAGAGATAGATCAGGGTAAATTATAGAGGCAAGAGAGAAGCAAGAGAAAACTGTTACAATGGATGGAAAGAGCAGGAAGGTGAAAGGGAATGGGATGACTTTATTCTCATTGAATTTTGCTTAAGGAGGGAATAATACCCACACTCAATTGGGTATCTTACTCTACAGGAAAGTAGGGGGTAAGAGGATGGGATAAGAGGGGGACAGACTGGGGGAGAGCATAATTAGAAGCAAACATCTTTGAAAAGGGACAGGGTCAAAGGAGAAAATAGAATAAATGGGGGGTGGGATAGGATGGAGGGAAATAGAGTTAGTCTTTCACAATACAACTACCATGGAAATGTTTTGTATAACTACACATGTAAAACCTATATTGAATTGCTTATCTTCCCCATGGGGGTGACTGAGGAGGGAAGAAGGGAAAAAATCTGAAACTCAAAATTTTAAAAACAAATGTTTAAGAAATGTTTTTTTTACAGGCAACTGGGAAATAAGATATAGAGGCACTGAGGTAAGAAATCCATCTTGCCCTACTAGAAAGTTGGGGGGCGGATGGGGGAGGATATAAGAGAGAACACATTGGGGGAAGGGGTATTCAATAGGCTTGCTATTTTGGGGTAGGGTGTAGGGGAAAGACGGGGAGAAAATTTGCAACTCAAAATCTGGAGGAAATGAATGTTGAAAACTAAAAATAAATAAATACATTGGAAATTAAAAAAAAAAGAATGAATGAGATGGTGTAGAGAGGGGCAATGAAAATAATTAAATGACTAGAAAACAGAACCTGTAAAGTAAGGCTTATGATGAGATTCTTTTCTTGGGAGAAGGCCAAGGATTACCAATTTTCAATAATATTGTGAAGCACTTTGTTTTGCTTCTAATTGTCGCTATAAATGGAGCATAAGAAAAGCAACACTGACATGTTAGGAGCTTAGATATTGGGTATGTTCATTCAATGTTGTAGAGCCTATGTTCTGGGAAATGGATACACTCAGACGACTTTTGAATCCTTCGTTGCCCAAATAAAGAGACAGACAAGCAAATTCCCAAAGTGAATTCTCTCTTTCACAAATACAAAAGCCATAGGAAGAGAAACCTAGTTCATATGGGCAAATGGTATTCAATGAAATGATGATCATATAATTTTTTATAATATAGAGGTCTGTCCAACATCATGCAATACTACACCTGTTCCTTAGAATTAAGCACTTCTTTTGCCACATTTTGGTGTCCTGATCAGCTTCAATTTGAAGGCTGGAAAAAAAAAATGAAAGGGCTTAAATTATTTACTCAACAAAATAGAAGTTGGTTTTGTTTTGAAATGATGGGCAATACCATTTTAGGTGTTTCCTCTGTATTTCCATAATCTTCTTCAGCTTTTTGACTTGAAACTCCAGTGACTGTTTACTATCTATTGTTTCTCTCCATATTAGATCGTCCTTCTAATGCAACCAAGAATTAACCTAATTAACTCAAGCACAGTAACAAGGCTGAAGAACTACCCAGAAATAAGATGGGTAAAAATATCTAGGCACCAGAAAAAAGGTGGATATAAAGTCTTTTTGCAGGGAAATAACAGGATATCTATAGGTTATCTGGTCTCAGCCTTCATGTCTATATTCCCAGTGTGGTAGTGTTACTTCCTCCTAGAGGAATCTTCATTTTAACAGGGGGAAAAGCCAAAGAAATGACTCTCTAATGGTACAATTTTAGTTATTGGTGAACTGGAAAGGGGAGAGGGCACATTATTTGGGTCACTATTCTCTTTGTAAAGTTAGCCCTCGGTGCAGTTATCGGTATTTCTGCCTTTCTCTAGAAATCTAATAAAGACAACTATGCTACTGATAACAATGAAAGTAATACCTGCAGTCTTCTTCGTTCACTTTTGCTTGCTGGGCTTCCTTCTTTCATAAAACCTGGTAATGGAGCTTCTCTTGACCAAACTCTCGACTGACAAAATAAAAAAATCAACTGAGATAAATATTATAGTTTCAGATGAACATTGAGGCCATCTCTTCACAGTTGCAGAGAAAGTCTGATAATTCATGCCAAGTACAGACTGAATCGTCTCAATAACTAACCGATCTTGGTCATAGAAAATACATAAGAATTTGACTTCCTTGTCCTTTCACCTGACTTCCAAAACTCAACATCTTCACCACATTTTTGAAATTTTACCAACAAGACATACTGAAACCACTAGTTGGCAATGCCTCTTCTCCCACACTTACTTGTTTCAAAAAACAGCATCATCACATTGGCCAAAGTTCATCTTCCTGCTCCATGCACTACCTTGCTTCCTATTATTCAATCTAGATTTCTGGTTTCTTCCAACTTCCTGGCTCCTGCCGGCTCACCTGGTTTGGATCTGCTATTCATCTCTACCGCTGATATTTGCGTACGCTCTACTGACTGTTCATCATCCCAGTTTTCACGTATTGTTCTACCTTAACCTCTAATTTTGGGGCATTTCCCAGGGTTAGACTGTCACCTCTATTTTTCCTTGGGTCTCCCGGTCTTTACTTTCAGACCTATTTCCTAATTCATTGCTACCTAGTGAGACACCTATGACATCTCGAAGCAACAAAGGGGCAGGACCAAAGTGGGAGAAATATGGTTAAATGACTGCTAAGGATCATTGGATTAATGATATGGGCCCAGATCCTGGCCTTATGTACATTCTTCCTATTGCCTGCAGGTGGACTGATCCTCCCTTGTCATTGAGGCTCAGAACAATTGGATTTGGTCATCCCTTATCTTTGCTTTCCCACTCCCCTCTACAGCCAGGTTAGTTTCCTGCCCCCCCCCCCAATATAGCTCACCTATGATTACCCTCCTCTTTAACAACAGCTTACCTAGTCCTTTTTGGAATTAAATCTTACCCTTACAGGAAGCACAGGGAAGTTTTTCTGACTGGGTGTAGAAAAAGGTCTCATTCTCAAGTTTTCTTTGCTGTGTCTATAGTCTGAATACTCTCCTGCTTGTTCAGACTGCTTGACCCAGTGCTGATCATATGGCCTTCTATGTTCTCAAGTTCCCACAGGTCTCCTGCTTCCCTAATGCCTCCTGAGTCTTTGCTTTTCTTTCCCTTGCTCTTTGATATCATCAAGCTGCTCTGACATCTGCCATCTTTTTCTTGTTCTCTGATTCCAGAGTGCCTTGAATGACTGCCTCTATTCTGATCCATTGCTTTGTGCAGGCCCCTTGCCTGCCTCTACTTTGGACTACTACTTACCTGACTCCAAACCTTTTAGGGACCCGTGACCACTGACTGCCATGGTCCCATCACCTCTGACACAGGCACAACCAAGAAAATCAGGAAGGGCTCTGCAGGTGTCATCAAGAATGAAATTGTCACCTATCTCGTGATACGGCCATCATGAACTAGCCCTTTGGTCCATGGCCCAGTGAACCAAGTTGTTCCAAACATGTACACATCCCAGGGGAACACAAAGAAAGACTGATGGTAAAAGCCACCCAGGAAGGCAGATTTCTCAAAACCAGAATGGTATAACTCTGTCAAGATGATGTCTTACTTGCTTTTCTAGCTCTCCCTCCTATCAGCATACTCAGCTCTATCAACATATTATAAAGGAAAATTTAACAAGACCAACCCAAAGGTCAAAGCTTTCCTTGATTTTATGTACTGTTTACGCCTGCCTCAGAGTGGCAGAGGGGCTGAAAGCCATACCACAACTTCTGGGAGTAGCAGTAATTTCTTGCTGTCATAGATCAACTGCTCTCTTCCTCTTTGACCGTGGTCATGGCATCCCTAGTTCTATTTTGACTCTTGAGATTGATTTCCTATCTCCTGCACAACTGACTTATGACCCTTGCTTCTGTATTAACAGCTGACTTCTTGGCACATTCTTTGCTCCCTACATTGCCACTTCGGTTCCCCTGCTATCAGTCCTTGGATTGGCAGTTCTAAAGGAATATATTCATTTGGGTGTTCCCAGGGTCATTAAAGACCTAGAAAATAGCACTTTAAGTTGTCTAGGGTCCCCCCCAACAATTCCCCTAGGGAAATGAAATATAAGGCTGGCTCTGATCTCTTGGAGTCACACTTGGCTAAAAGAAGACAGCTTAAGAGACTTGATCCAATAATGTCCAAACCCAAGCATCCTTTACTCACTATCTTCACATTCTCTCTGCTACACTTTAAGGGAAGCAACTATAGAACAATGGGGACAGCACTAGCTCAGAAATCAGGAGACCTGGGTTCTAGCCTTGGATCTGCCACTAACTGCATTGGAAGAGTTAAAATTTCCGCAGGTCTTAGTTTTCTCATCTTCCAAATGAAAGGGCTAGACGAGATAAACTACAACATCCTTTCCAATTCTAACACTCTATGAGTCTATTATTGACTCAAGACTCATAAAGTCATTGAAGAGTGAATGAGTTACTGGGATGTGTCACCATCTGACTACTGGTAAGGTAGCATAACTTCAAAGAATTACAGAGGTGGGATTACTCACTGTAAGTATACTAAACTTACATACCTAGAAGAGACTATGATTAACACCTCTCCCTGTGTTAATAGAGGGAACTGTGCTGGATTTTTAAAAATAATT
Source organism: Gymnobelideus leadbeateri (assembly GCA_011680675.1). Lineage (NCBI taxonomy): Eukaryota > Metazoa > Chordata > Mammalia > Diprotodontia > Petauridae > Gymnobelideus > Gymnobelideus leadbeateri. Next base: position 6,972 of record WOXC01008582.1, read on the forward strand.
TCAACCTATAGAAATTGTAGGGGGGAGGGAAATAATCCGATCCATCTCATATCAACAAAAATTTGGGATCTCACTGTATTCCAAACAACATCAGTTGCTGAAAAGATGTGATCCTATCTCAACTGAGTTTGCCATAGAGGAGGAAGCCCTTTCCCTCAATCCCAAACACCACCTCTCTTCCCTGCTCCTAGACTCTCTAGCAGTGGTTGATCCCCTGACTTGAGAGCAGAGGACACAGTCTTTGAATTGATGTTCTAGAGAACCCAGGAAGGGTTTAGTTGCCTTATAATTATTAAGAGGCAGCATGGTTTAAAGGAAAGAATACAGGAGTCCGAAGGTCCAATTCTTCACCCCCAACTTTATCACTAACAGATCTTCAAGCTAATCAGGGGAAATAATTCAACCTCTTCAAGTCTCATCCATAAAATGGTGGGGCTAGATTATGTGATCTCTAAGATGCCACCTTCTGGCTTGGGAAATGATGGTTTCACATCTACAAAAGTCTTTGTATCTGATCAGATATACAGTGGAACAACTCCCAGTTTATTCTCCCTCTTCCCATATCCAGCTTAATGCCATATCTGAGCTGTAGCTAGTGGAGTCTACAGCAGATCAATATCTTGCTTCCAGCAAATAATCATCCAAGCTCCCTTATAGCACTGATATTTTTACAAAGACCGAAAATGTTCCTTGGAAAAAAAAGATCCAATCCATGTGCAAACGATAATTATATGCTCTTCTGTTGGAACTAGAGTTTCAACATCATTCTATCAAGTCCATTTCCCCCATTCCCTCTAAGCCATCGTTCTGTTTTGTCAGCTGCTGACATTCCATGTTCTCCGGAATATGAACACTGGTCTCTATGTGGTCAGTTCATTGACAGGTGCAAACAGCTGACAACGAAACAATAGGTAGAGGTGATAATAAATAGTGATATTAGCTGATATAAAAAGACAACTTCATAAACTAGGAGCAAGGTAAATAAAATCAACTTCAGGGAAGAATTCAGGACGGTGACTCAGCAATCCATTTCCTAAACATCTATTAACTGATTTTTCAAGTCCCTTGAGTACATAAGATAAAATTTATCTATGAAATTTTAGTTATTTTGGGAAATGAACGCTATGGTTTCTAAATTTTGTGAAGCTTAATTAAGTAGAATAATTTTCATTGAGTAGAGAGCCACAGAATGGATTATCTCCCTTCTTATCCCTTTATTTCCTCTCTTTCTGAAAATTAGTTCAATCACTAAATTTTCCCTCAGAATTTGGCTAAATATTCTACTTTACTTTTTCAAGAAGGATCAGTGATTTCATCAGTATGAGGAAATGATGGTGAGAGAACTCCCTCCACCAATGCATATAGCAACTTGTGTATGACTTAGTAGGTAAGTCCTGGGAAGTTACCTTAACATTTGTGGTGTAAGTAACTCATTCAGTCAGTATCATAGGAGTGATTTAAACCCAGGTTCTCCTGATGCCAAACCCAGTCCGGTAGTCACTATGTCATATTATCTCAATGTCTCACCAACTGACCCAAAATCAGAAACAAAGTGTTTTTAAAAACATTTTTGATATTTTTAGATCTAAGAAAAATATTTTTTAAAAAATAAATGCTTAGGTTGCTTTGGAATCAGTTTATAATAAAGGCCATCCTCTAAGATTGGGACAATGACAAGTCATGGTCTGTACTATGGGAATGACATTAACATTGTAAAGGGACACATATATCCTAAGCATCTCTTCTTTCTCTTTCTGATGATCAGTGCAATTGACATATTATGATTTTTTCCCATATTTCTGCAAACATACTCTTTATTCACATTGTACCCAATCATGATTAATAAAAGAAATAAATAATATAATTTACTATTGTTGTCAATGGCTCACTCAACTTCCTTTAAGTTCTTGGAAAATAACACTATTGGAATCATTTTTCTGCCTCATCATTCCAACCCCCAAATCTTCTGTAAGCAACTGTTTTCTCTTTAACTGCCAGTTAATCAATGACTATTTCAGAAAGCTTATTACTTCCTATTACCATGTCAGGTGCTAAGTAGACTACAGAATAAGTAGAAAATGTGACAACCTGTCCTCCAGTTTACAATCTGTTTGGTGAGGAAAGGCTTATGAAGACAAAACAATTGGAGAATAATATATAAGGCAATTAGTAATCCATACTAAATCACAAGGTACAGCCCCAGTTGCTGTCCTGGCTCTGCTTGTTTGAGATGGCACCAGTACAACATCATACTCAAGAAGACATGTCATAAGGGGCGGCTAGGTGGTGCAGTGAGTAGAGCGTCGGCCCTGGAGTCAGAAGGACCTGAGTTCAGATCCGGCCTCAGACACTTAATGCACAAACAAAAAAACCTAGCTGTGTGACCTTGGGCAAGTTATTTAACCCCAATTGCCCTCCAAAAAGCGCAAAAAAAAAAAGAAGACATGTCATAGAACATGCTATTATTGATTAGAAGATGATACTCTCCCCCCTGTAGATGAACTACAGGTATGTTTTTGTGTGAATATTATTATACACTAGAAAAAATGTCCAGAGAAAAGGGATGGGAGATTGTGTACTCATATTTTGATTCTTTGATGGCTCTGCACTCCCTCCAATAGCCTCTCATCCATGCCTGGCCACTTCCATGCCTTCCAAATTCCAAGAGAGATTATCTTGGGCCTTGAGGAAATTGAGGCATAATGTAGAGAAATTCAACAACCATTTATAAAGTGGCATGTCAGGGGTTGGCTAAGTGGTGCAGTGAATAGAGCACCAGCCCTGGAGTCAGGAGAACCTGAGTTCAAATACAACCCAAGACACTTAACACAAAAACTAGCCTTGTGACCTTGGGCAAGTCACTTAACCCCAATTGGCCTACCTTCTCCCCTCCAAAAAATAAAGTGGCATGTCTCAGGCACTGGGCTAAGGCTCTGGGGATATGAAGATTAAAAAATGACATGGCTTCCTGCCTCCCAGGAGTATAACTGGTGGGGTAGGGAGGAGAAGGATGAATATATTCAAATAAATATGACATGTTTACTGTAACAGAAAGTTTGTTTTTCCTTCATTCTCAATTGGAGTGGAGAAGGAGGTTTTTGCTGACTGCAAAAAATAAAACATGATTAAAATAATGTTATTAAAATTATTATTTTTATTATTAAACATAATGACTTAGATACAATGTGATAAGGACAAAGGAGAGATCTGGGCAAAATGTTAAAAGGATGTCTGAGGAGGAAGAGATTGATTTTAGCTGGGGAGGGGGAAAGAGCTCAGAAGAAGCTTCATCTGAAGGTGGCACCTAAGTCTTAAAGGAAAAGGAGGATTTCAACAAATGCACTTATCACTACTCCTACTAATGATACTTTGAGAAGATTTGAAGCGACTGGATCTTAAGCTCACATATTACAAGGAGACATACAGCTCTTCCTGAACCAGACACATCTATATAAATTTAAAGCAGGGATTCTTAATCTGGGTTCTGCAAATCATGTTTTCCAATATTTTATAACTCTTTCAATATAACTGGTTTTCTTTGTATTTTGTTTCATTCATCAAAAGCAATTTTAAGAAAGGGTCCCTAGAGGGGCCTATGACACAAAAAAGGTTAAGAACCTCTCTTTTAAAGTATCTAAAGTCTGAGTCAATAAAGTCATATTGAAGTCATTAAAACAATAACAATAAAAAGTTAATGAAAATGATTACAAGATAATTATTATGTCTGCTTTGGGAAAGGGAGGGGAATTCTTCACTTCATGCTATCATTCATACAAAGAGAGACATAGAGTGAATCCTTCAAGAAGGTGTAATGGGTGGATTCCTCAACAGATTCAGAGTAAGTAGTAAATAGAAATAGAGAAAAGTAGCCTCATTGGTCCCTAAATTGTAGTAGCGACTGCCCTAAGTCTCACACTTTGTCGGGGGACTGGTGTTGTTAGAGAAAATAAGCATTTGGCAGTTGGGAAGTGACTCAGAGAAGAAACCTTAGGTGGTTCGAGAAGGAGGCAGGTTCTCTGGTGCCTGGAGGCTCAGAAGATGAACAATTTTCATCTATTTGAAGATCCATCATGTGTAAGAACAGTTAAGACTAACTCAGTTTAGCCTATAGGGCAGAACAAGAATCAGAGTGGGTGGAGGCTGGAGAGAAACAGACTGAGGATCAACACAAAAACTTCCTAACAAGGAGAGTTACTCTATGAGTAGAATGGGGATGGAATGAATTCTCCATTTCTGGAGGTGCTGGGGACTCTTCCGTACAACTTGGAGTGCTGAGTCTTTGAGATTCTGTGGTTCTGAATAGAAAGAAAAAGATTTGGGACTTACATAGAATCATGTATCTAAGGCAAAGTGGGACACACACACACACACACACACACACACACACACCCTTTTCCACCTGTCCTAGCTGTTCTTCTGAACCTGAGAAACTAAGGGTGTTTTTACCATGCTTACCCTTGATTCTCCCTTTCTTATTCTTTACAATTTGTCTGACCTGGTGCCTTTAGCAGATATTACAAATTACAATTGTATTACAAATGACAAGAAAGAAACTTAAATCTAAAAAAAATACACATCCAACAAAGAAATGTCACATCTGACCAAAACAGAAATCTAGAGTAACCTGAAGTTTTTTATAATGATTTTTTCCCAAAATTCAAAAACAAGATTGCAAGAATTCAACTTGTGATTATAGTCTGTAAAATTCTTGATACTGGGCAAAGAAAATTTGCTTTAAAATGTTTTTTTCATAGTTCCCAGTTAAATTAAAAAGGAGAAGAAGGGATGTGATACTGCCTTATCTATTTAAACTGGTATAGTGTATTTGAAGATTTTGATATTTTATTAACTTTTTTCAATCCAATACTGATTGAAAATATGACTTTCAGGGGCGGCTAGGTGGCGCAGTAAATAGAGTGTCGGCCCTGGAGTCAGAAGGATCTGAGTTTGGATTCAGCCTCAGACACAATGCACACACAAATAAAAACCTAGCCATGTGGCCTTGGGCAAGTTACTTAACCCCATTTGCCCTCCAAAAAAAAAAAAGAAAGCAAAAAGCAAAAAAAAAAAAGAAAAAGAAAGAAAATATGACTTCCATGTACCACTGAACTATCCAACTATAATTCTGTATTAAGTAAAAAGTCACTTTTCAAATTCCTCCTCCGTGAAATGAGGAGGTGAGATTAAAATGATCTCTAAAGTCCTTTCTAGATTCGAATCTATGATCCCAGGAGTTTAATGAGCTCCTAAACAAAGTATTTCTCAGATTCTGTTAATCTTTAATAACTGAGGCACAAGCTGACCATACATATGCATGTGTGTGTGTGTGTGTGTGTGTGTGTGTGTGTGTGTGTACACTCACATCAATTTGGAAGTTATCATTTTTGCCATACAACAAAAATCCAATTTGCCTGCCTATAACAAAGCAGATTTTCCTGTGTAAACACAATCTGTGCAAGGTGAAAGCCCTTCAGAAAATCTTTGGAATTGCTGCAGGTGTCTGGTACTCTTCTATACATATGTATATTATTCAACCTAATCAGTGTTGCAATATAAACACTGAACAAAATGACAGTTAACATCACAGCCGTGTGTTAACAGCAATAGTTTGCTTTCCCCGGTAAAGCCAAGAGAAAAAAAAAAAGCAATCAGAAAGAAATAATATGGCCTAATTTGTGTTATTTCACTCTTTGAAGGAACTAATCTTCCACTTCATTAACATTCTAACAATATAAGAAAGCTGTGAATAGAAAGGATAGCACGTTACAATCTTCAAAGCACTCTCTCCGCCCATTTGCCCCATAATACAATTTCCTTTTCACTACAATACAAGAGGATAAGATGACGTGTACGGATCATAAGAGAGAAATAGCCTGTCCCAGGGGATGAAATGCCAGGCCTGGAGTAAGAAGGACCTGAGAGTAAATCCTCCCTCCGACATTCACTAGTTGTGTGACCCTGAGCGAGTCACTTAACTTCAGGCAACTCTCTAAGACTCTAAGTTAGAGATGAATTACACTCTGCAGGTGGGTGTTTCCCTAACAATGAAGTCATAGGTTCTAATGTACGGACAATGCAAGAAATCAAAACTAGAAAAGGAGAGGTGGAAGGATAAAGTGAAAGGGGCAAAGTCCTGGGAATCTGGAGATCTGGGTTCTAAGTGTGGATCTGCCCTACACTAGCCCTATGTTCTAAAGGAGACTGGAGATGGTTATTATGACTATGACAGCTTCAAGAGGTCAGGAAAGTGAGTCCGTGCAAGGTTCTGCAGCCAGTCTGTTCAGCGCTGAGGATCAGAAAAGTCAGGAGCAAGCTTCAGTGCTCCTTTCAGTGACAGTGGAGAAGCAGATTCATCCACAAGGGATGTGATATTTGGATGTGAACCACATGGGACTCATGCTATGTAGAAACTACATTCAATCTGGGCATACTGTCCCTGGGGACCAAGTGGGTATGGTGGTATAGGAGAAAATATGTTCCTCAGGTGTTTTGATTTCTGTTCTTGTTATTAAAGATACAGGTAAATATACCTTTTTAAAAAAAGCTAATCCATGTGAATCAATTAAATAGAACTGGAATGTTAACTGGCAACTGACAATGGGGGTGGGAGATGGCAGGGAAGGAGGGGAGGACACAATGAATTGAGACTTGAGCTGAGAGCATAAAGAAAAATACCACCTAGGAGAGAGAAACAAGATGCAAAACTAGCAGGAACCAGTCCAGTGAGCTTCTGCCCCTCTCCTCACCCTAACTTCCCTGCCTAAATCCTCCCCCAGATAGATCTGGATTTGGTCAAGATACATTTTGCATCTGACCAAAGGCTGATGGGGAGATTCAAGAAAAAAAAAAATCATAGTGAGCCATTTTCCCAATGCACATCAGTAGTGGGAGACAGGCCTGTGGACACTGAATATGGGGTCTGGACCAGAGTTAATATGCAGAGCACTCCAGTGCCCAGGCAGAGGCTGTGCACCAGGACAAGTGAAGGCCCTAGAGCCACATCAGGGCACCACAATGGGAATGGGTGCCATCTGGCAGCTTTGTAACCTACTGCCCAGTTCTAGGTCATAGATCCAGGGTAGAACGAGGAGGGGACCTGCACCCAGGAATAGCTTTCTGGGGTAAGGAGTGGGGGCATGGTCCTAAGCTATGTAGAGAGAGAAGCAAGTTCACAAGCAAGCAGGAGTGTGGTTCAGACTACAGCAGGGGAGAAGCCACAGTTCCAGCTTCTAGCTCAGTCTGAAACTGCAGAATAACCAGGAATTCCAGGTCTAGGAGAAATCAATGATTCTGTCACCCTGAGCCAGCGGAGTTTCCAGCTGGATGACAGGGGCCGAGTCCAGAAGCAGTTTGCTGTTGCTCAAAGACTTCAGATCAGGGGGCAACGAGAAGACTTGGTCCACTTGGGGAACACTGGAAGCATACAGGTCCTGATCCTGGATTGTGCCTGAGATCCTAAAATAACACAATACTCTATACCCCCTCAAGAAAGCAGCAACTGATCTAACCCAGACCTTCCCTCCAGAAGTGTTCAAGGGGTGGCCTTAACATCATGTCCAGTCAGGAAGAAGACTGGAAGAATGAGCAAACAAACCTACAAAAAGGAATCCTACCATATAAAGCTATCATGTTGACAGAGACACAAACCCAGAAAAAGGGAATGCCTCCAAAACATCAGCAAGAAAAGTCTCAAATAAAAACACGGCTTGGGCCAAAATTCAACTAGAATTCCTGAAGAGATGGAGCAAGAGTTAAAAGGGAGTTTAAAATATTTTTATAAATGAAATGAGAGTGCTAGAGAAAAAATGGAAAAGAAATGAGACCTATATTAGAATAATATTGGACCTATATTGGAATGAAAATCAGTAGTTTGGCAGAAGAGGCAAAGAAACTTGCCCAAGCAACAGACTTCCTCAAAATTAAAATGGACCAAATGGAAATCGATGATTCCTTGAGACAACAAAATATTAAAACAAAGTCAAAAGAATGAAAAAAAGATGAAGAAAAGGGGGCGGCTAGGTGGCTCAGTGAATAGAGCGCCGGCCCTGGAATCAGAAGGACCTGAGTTCGGAGCCGGCCTCTGACACTTAATCCACACAAACAAAAACCTAGTCGTGTAACCTTGGGCAAGTTACTTAACCCCAATTGCCCTAAAGGGGCGGCTAGGTGGCGCAGTGAGTAAGAGCGCCGGCCTTGGAGTTTGGATGACCCGAGATCAGATCCGGCCTCAGAAAATGAGCACCCACGCATAAATAATGACTAGCCGTGTAACCTTGAGCAAGTTACTTAACCCCAATTGCTTTAAAAAAAAAAAAAGATGAAGAAAAGTAAGATGTTGCATAGGAAAAACAACTGATTTAGAAAACAGAGGAGAAGAAATTAAGAATCACTGAACTATTTGAATGCTATGACCAGAAAAGGAGCCTAGACATCATATTTCAAGAAATATTTAAATAAAACTGCCCAGATCTCTTAGAATCAGAGGGTAAAGTATTTTAGAAATGGCAAGAATCCACCAGTCACCTTTTGAAAGAAACTCTCAAATAAAAACTCCAGGAATATGGTCAAAATCTAGAGTTTCTAGGTAAAAAAAAATATTGTAAGCAGCCAGAAAGAAAGGATTCAGATATTGAGGAGTCACATTCAGAATCACGCACAACTTAGTAGCCATTATTATAAAGAAGCAGAGAACTTGGAATATGATATTCTAGAAGGCAAAGGCTATGAGTTTACAGCCAAGAATAATTTACCCAGCAAAACTAAGTATAATCCTAGCAGGCAGAAAATGGATCTTTAGTGAAATAGTTGACTTCTATGCATTCCTGATGAAAAGACCAGAGTTACATAGAAATTTTGATATTCAAACACAAGCGTTAGTAGAAACAAAAAAGGTAATGGTGAATAATCCACCATAAGGGACTAAACAAAAATAAAGTGCTTACATTCAAATGCAGGGAGATAATATATGTGTCCCCTTTGGTCACCCTCAAAAATAATAGAGGGAATATATTTAGATAAGGTCTGGGAGTGGTTTTGTTACATCTTGCTCTTAAGAGAATGGAAAAAGGAGGGAAAAGGAATACCCTGAGGAGTGAAGGCTAGAAATGGAAAGGAAGGGGCGGCTAGGTGGCGCAGTGAATAGAGTGCCGGCCCTGGAATCATAAGGACCTGAGTTCGGAGCCGGCCTCCGACACTTAATCCATACAAACAAAAACCTAGCCGTGTAACCTTGGGCAAGTTACTTAACCCCAATTGCCCTAAAAAGGGGCGGCTAGGTGGTGCAGTGAGTAAGAGCGCCGGCCTCGGAGTTTGGATGACCCGAGATCAGATCCGGCCTCAGAAAATGAGCACCTGCACATAAATAATGACTAGCCGTGTAACCTTGAGCAAGTTACTTAACCCCAATTGCTTTAAAAAAAAAAAAAAAGAAATGGAAAGGAAGAAAATTACACAATTAGGGTAAGTAGACATCTATATAAAACTAGGAAGAGAGAGTGGAGAGAGTGGCTGACACTTGAATCTCCTTATTGTCTGAACTTGTCAAAGGAGAGAAGAACATTCACACAATTTGGTACAGAAATACATTTCACTCAATGGGGAAAATAGGAACAAAAGGTGGATGGATTCAGGAAGGGATTAGTACTAAGCAAAAAAACCCAAAAAACCCAAGAACAAAAAACCTCTAAGAATGTACAAAAATATTTATGGCTCTTTTTAGAGTTGGTGAAAAAGTGGGAACCTGAAAGGGTGTCCATAAGTTGGGATGCAGTTGAAAAGTTATGATATATAAATGTGCTGGAATACTATTGTATTGTAAGAAGTCAAAGGCAATGGTTTCAGAGAAACCTGAAAAGAGTTGCTTGAACTGGTGCAGAGAGTGAACAGAACCAGAACAATTTATACAATGGCCACACCATGGTAGAGGCAAATAACTTAGAAAGAATTAGAGACTCTGATCAACATTAATGATCAACCACCATTCTAGTAGATTATTGACAAAATGTGCTATCCATCTCCTGATAGAGAAAAGAAAGCGTCAGAGTACAAAATGAGATATATAGATACATGTAGCTATAGATGTGTCTTTTTTTTTTAACATGACCTATGTGAATTTGTTTTTCTTGACTATGTATGTTTGTAATAGAGATTTGTTTTCTTTTGTTATCAATTGGGAGGCAGGGAGAGTAAAGAAGGTAGATTGTTGCTAGTTGACAAATGCATCCATCCATATATCCATATATGTGTATATGTTTTAAAACATACATATGTTTTAAAATATCTTGGTTATTTACTAATTTTCATCATACTAAACAACATACCTTGTGCTAAGAAAAAAATTTAAGAACTACAGGGTAAGAGTGATTTGATACTCATGTAATTCCTTTCACCTAGAAAGACCTCATAACTGTAGAAATCTAAGTCTTTCCACATTCTGCACTTACATCTACAACACTCCAGCTATGGCAGGGTTTTTTTTAACCTTATCTGAATCATGGACTTCTTTGGCAGTTGGGTAAAACCTATGGACCCATTCTCAGAATAATGTTTTTAAATGAATAAAGTAAAAATAGGTAGAAATTAAAAGGAAACCACTTATATTAGAATACACTTATCAAAAGAGGCAACTGGGTGGCATCAGCCTGAAGTCACAAAGATTCATCTTCCTGAGTTCAAATCTGGCCTTAGATTCTTCCTAGCTGTGTGACCCTGGGAAAGTCACTTAACCCTGTTTGCCTCAGTTTCCTCATCTGTAAAATAAAGTGGAGAAGGAAATGGCATACCACTTCAGTATTTTTGTCAAGAGAACTCCAAATGGAGGTCACAGAGAGTTGAAGATGATTGAAAAACAACTGAATAAGACTCATTATGGATGAACTGAAGGTTCTCTCATAGTGTATTAATTCCTTGGTCATTGGACAGAGTATGTTAAAAATATGAATAATAAACGTTTACTTGCACCATATTCCATTATAACACTGCTATAAGTGTAGAATAGTAAGGGGATTGCAGAAGGTTGAGAGCTATTTTGTAATTTTGTATGTTTCATGGGTGACCAGGCCCAAACAGTTCAGTACCTGGCCGGCAGTGTTTGGGTAGTATGCCCTTCCAAAATACTATCAAACACTGGAATCATATTCAAAGTCTTTCTGGCTGCTAGAAACCAGACTAACTAGTTAGCAAATTTCTTCAGAGGAAAAAAATATATATCTCCTGAGAATTTAATCCAATTTTGTTGTACAAAACCTCCATATCACAAGTATTTTAAGGATATCAAAAAGCAAACTTTAAACAAAAACACAATGTCCAAATGCCATTTTTGCTTTGTAAGCCATTTTGTAAATTTAAATAAGACAGTAATGTTTATAATATTTTTTCAGACTAACTAAACATTCCGTTTATCTCTCAGCATGTGCTCTGTTCCCACCGAATGACATAGGTTTCTGAAAATAAGTATGATTAAGTAGTTAAGTTAATGACTGATGTAAAAAGTCCCTGAACCAAGTTCACTGGTTGGTGATCAGCAAATGTTTAATATTCTAAAACTCTATTAAGATATTTTTTACTGGACCAGCTACTTATAAATGCTAAACATTTACAAGGAAATAAATAGAAAATTAGAAGTATAAAAATTAAGCAGAATCTGCACACTCTAGTGTGCAAGATAAATGTTTTCCAAGGGTTAGGGCATTATGCTCTATTCTTAGAAGATAATTTAATATAGTATAATAAAGTAATCATCCTTTTTAGTAAACAGAAGCTGATTAGCTCTTCAGGACTAAGGTAACTAACATATAGTTTCACATATTAACTTCTCACTATTTATTGGTACACGGAAATATATAACTAGAGTTTAGAGATATCAAGACAGTAATGCTGAAAGTTATAAATAAAAGAAGTAGAATATTCAAATTTTCAGAACTTTTAGTCGTAGCCTGTTAGCCCTTTTCCTTAGAGTACTAAGAAATCCCTAAAGAAACATTTAAAAGATCTTATTATAAATATACTTTTATTGATATATATTTTATTTTGTTGATAAATTCTCTAATGTTTTTCTTGGGGAAAGGAGAGGCCATTTGTCATTTGTAGCCTTAAAGAACAGCCTGGGGGAAATTAGGAGTCAAATGACCTGTCTATAGTCATAGAGTCATACGTATATAAGGTAGGCTTTGAACTCAGATCTTCTTGACTCCAAGGCCTGTCCTATGCTTGCTACCCCATACTGCCTCTTGGTCTCACTTAGTCTCTTAATCTGGACTCCGTGAACTTTTAAAAAAATATATTTTGATAACTGTATTTTAATAGAATTGGTTTGTTCTTGTCTGCTTAATACATTTATGTCTACTTAATACATGTAGTCTACTTTATACATTTTGAAACATCATTCTGAGAAGGAGTTCAAAGGCTTCACCAGACTCCCAAACTGAACTTAGTCATTTCTGAAATGAGGTTGAGAAGTGTTTTTTTTTTTCCTTTTGGAGGGCAATTGGGGTTAAGTAACTTGCCCAAGGTCACACGGCTAGGTTTTTGTTTGTGTGTGCATTAAGTGTCTGAGGCCGGATCCGAACTCAGGTCCTTCTGACTCCAGGGCTAGCACTCTACTCACTGCGCCACCTAGCCGCCGGAGAAGCTTTTCAATCTCACCTAGATACTAGCAGTTGGACTCAAATTTATGAATTTCTTCAAAGTAAAAATATCTGAGGTTGAGAAATAAAGTACAGTATGTGGCATGTAATATGGTAGAAAGAACAGTTTTCTTGGAATCGGAAGACCTGTGTTTGAGTCTGTTTATCTCTACCCCTTACTAGCTGAGTGACCTTGGACAAAAGGTGTCTTTGAGCCTCAGTTTCCTCATTTATAAAAGGAGAGTAATGATATCTCTAATATTAGCATCATAGAGCCGAGAGGAAAATGTCTTTTAAGTTGCCAAGTGATGTATAAATGTGAATTATTGCTATTATTTTCCTAATTTCTAACAAGGATTTGTACTTTTGTTGTTCAGTCAGATCAGTCGTGTCTGACTCTTCATGACCCGATTTAGGGTTGTCTTAGCAGAGATACCAAACCTTCTTCAGCTCATTTTGCAGATGAGGAAACTGAGGAAAACGGGGTTAAGTGAGTTTCCAAGGGTCACCGAGCTACTAAGTGTCTGAGCCCAGATTTGAACTCAGGTCTTCCTCTAGCTGCCTCTAACAAAGATAAACTATTGCAATTATTATCCTTAGTAATAACAGTGGTAAACTTTTTTCATATGTGACTTGATAATACTCTTTCAGTGGAAACTCCCTATTCATGACCATATCCAGTAGCTTTTGCTGCAAATAAGCCCAAAACAGTATGTGGAGTCACTGGACGTCATTGGGCTGGTGGGATTCTGGTGCTCCAGGACAGAGTGGGGAGAGGAGCTAATGAATCCCCCATATGCCCAATTAACATGATATGCTAGAGAGTATATCAAGTACTATTTTTCTCCTATGAGAGGCAGTGTAGTGTAGTGTATACAGAACTGGCCTTGGGGTCAGAAAGATTTGGATTCAAATCCTAATTCTGATATATACTGGCTTTGTGTCCCAGTCAACTCTCTAAGACTCTTAAATTGCAGAGACTACATTGGTAGAAGGACTTTCCCCACCAGGAGTTCCCTACCTCCCCACCCAAAAAAATTCTGATATGAAATAATCTAAAAATGTGGGGAAATACCATTTGCATATAACAACAACAATTTTCAAAAGCCACTTAAAAGAAGTTACTTTTACTTTCATGACTTTTTCTTTAAAAAAATATTTTTACACTGAAAGACCCATTTTACTGTTTTCCCAATAGGCATGAAAATGAACTTTCTGCTGATTAAAAAAAAAACAACATTTCTTATTAGACCAAAATAAGACATTTCCATGACATTTTAAAGAAACCAAGCTTAAAAATTAAAAAGTGAATATTCAATATATGGGAAACAATGAACAAACAAAGGGCCCAAACTCTGGCTCCTTCCCTTTCTTCTTTTCCTCCTCCTAAGTCCCTCTCAAGCTCTGTGCTTAACCCTCTCTGTCCCCTCATATGCCTTCTCTCAGACAATCTTACCTTGTGTCAGAGTTTCAGCTACTGCCAACTTGCAGAAGATTCTCAAGTCGACACTTTCCCTCCTGACTCTTTCCTAACTTAGCTCCAGGTCCACAAGTCCAATAACCATCCAGCAAGTTCCCTCTGTGTTTTCTTGGAACATCAAGCACAGTGTTGTCCAAAAGGGGACGCTTTCTCCTTTGGAGTAAGTCCTCAATCCCAACTTCCTAAGTCTGTTAACGGCACCATTTTTTTCATGGTGATGCAGGCTTGAAAACTCAGACCATCTTCAGCCTTTCCACTTCCTTATTGCTCCTACCCATATGCAGCCAATTGCTAGATGCTGTTCATTCTACCCCTTAACTATCTTTCATATATGTTCTGACTTTCTATTCCAACTACCACCATTCTAGTGGCATTGCAGTCGAGGCAGCTGCAGGAAGAGGAGTACTGGACTTAGATCAATGGACTTGGATTCAAGTCTAATTCCTATAGTTCAGGGCTATATGACTGTGGACAAGTCACTGAACTTCCTTCAAACATCAGTTTTCTCATTCATAAAATGGGGATGATGCCATTTGAACTGTCAACTTCACAGAGCTATTGTGAGTCAATGCTTTCTAAACCATCTATTGTTATTCAGTTACATCCCACTCTTTGTGACCCTATTCGGGATTTTCTTGGCAAAGACACTAAAGTGGTTTGTCATGCCCTTCTCCTGCCCCTTTTACAGATGAGGAAACTGAGGCAAACAGGGTTAAGTGACTTGCCCAGGATCACACAGCTAGGAAGTATCTGAGGCCAAATTTGGATGCGGGTTTTCAGACTCCACTGCACCAATGAACTGTTCAGAGGCTTTACATTCCCCTGAGTTAGGGCAAGCCCTCATTGCCTCTGGAAGCTGGGAGGCTTAGTAGATAACAGTACTAAACCTGGAGTCCAAAAGACCTGAGTTCAAACATCCTAAGACACTTACTCGTTATGTGGCTCTTGGGCAAGTGAATTAATCTCTGCTTCAATTTCTTCATCTATAAAATGGGGATAATAACAGTACTGCCCTCCCGGGATTGTCAGGAGATCAAAGGAGATAATACTTGTAAAGACCTTACAAAGTGCCTGGCACATACAGCTGGCGTTTAGTAAATGCTTGTTCCTTCCTCTCGTCTGGGCTTACTTATAGTCTTCTAACTCGCTTCCAATCTTCTCGTTTCTTTTTGCTCTAATCCTTCTTACATATCGCTTCCAAAGCCATCTGCCTAACCTGTAATCCTGAATATGTGACTCCCCTTCTCAAAACTCTTCCACAGCTCCTCAGTGTCTACCCAGTAAAATCTTTACCTGGACATTTAAGGACCTCAACAACATGGCACCAACCCACCACTCTTTATCATACTACTCCTCTCACATCGGCCACTGTCCTGGCAAACTGGACTACTCATCACTTACAAAACTCATCTCATCTGTTCCTGTGTCAATGCTTTCCCTTACAGCATTTCCAATGCCTTTTCTAACACCCTCTCCAATACACACACCCTGAGTGGTTTGCCTCTTTTCTGCAGTTTGCACATAAATCCTTTGATTTTTTCCTTCATCTCTTGAAAGGCTCTTCCCCCTCAGCTTTGGTCCCTTTCCTGACCTGTAAAACCCCACCATCTGCCAGGGCCTGAGCAACTACGGCATACAGAATCCAGATTCCCAGTGTTGGCAGAGACTTCAGGTACCTCAAAAACTGTCTAGCATAGCTCATAACTGAACAAAACATCCCTTCTATAATACACAAGTAACCCCACCTTCATATGAAGAACTCTAGAGAGGAAAAAACCATTACCTCCACAGGCAAGCCACTCTACATTTGGATAACTCTAATTGGGAGGAAATTTCCCTGATCCCACCCCCAACACCTCAAGCTAAATTTGTTTTTCTTCAATTTCCACTTATTGTCCCAGTTCTACCTTCTGGGGCCAAGCAGAATGAATCAAATCCTTCTTCCACAGCTATCAGGTGTCTATCAGCTATCTAAGACTTCTCTTTTCCAGGCCAAACAACCCCCGTTTCTCCCAAGTGATAGCTATAGGTGCATTGGATAGAGTCAGGGGAGTAGAGGGGGGGACTAGAGTCAGGAAGACCTGAGTTGAAATCAGGCCTAAGACACTTACTAGCTGTGTGACCCTTGACAAGTCACTTAACTCTGTTTGCTTCAGCTTCTTCATCTGTAAAATGGAGATGTATAAAATGGTTATAATAGAATCTATCTTAAAGGGTCATTGTAATGATCAAATGAGATATTTTTAAGGCATTTAGCACAGCGCTTGACACATAGTAGATGCTAAATAAATGTTTATTCTCTTTTCCCCTTCCCCCTTTAAGAGATGAACATCATTTGTTATGCTAATAATTCTTCTGTGAATTTGAACTGGTGGCTTTCCTTCCTAAAACGTGACCCCCAGCGCTGAACATAATACTCCAGGTGTGATGTGACTAGGAAAGAATATAGCAAAATGATCATTTTCCACTTCCCAAGCTCTCTTAAAGCAGCCTAAATGTGCATTAGCTTTTTGGGTAGCCATGTTCCACCCTCGGTGCATATTGGACTAAATCCCATTCAATCGCTCTCAGATGGTATGATCAGATAGTACTGCTTTCCCCAACTCATACCTGTTAAGTAAGTTGCTCTCCTCCTGAGTCCTGGACGAATGCAAACACCATTTTCTAGTGCATGGTCTTTCTCAGACCCAAACCCAATTCAGACTAGACCCTAGCTAACATTGCTATTAAATTTGATCCAATTTGACAAATCCAGCAAACATTTATTAAGCATCCACTGTATGCAAGAAACTGTTAGTGCCACCCACCCAGCCTGGCTTGGGCCACTGTAAGTAAAGCTACAGTTGCTTTGCTGGGGGACCTTGACTCCCTCCCTGACTCACCGAGGGGATCCGGCGCAAAGTTGGCCTTTCTTCATAGTATGACTTTAGAGTTCCAATATGGGACTGGG
Organism: Gymnobelideus leadbeateri; assembly: GCA_011680675.1. NCBI lineage: Eukaryota > Metazoa > Chordata > Mammalia > Diprotodontia > Petauridae > Gymnobelideus > Gymnobelideus leadbeateri. Next base: position 24,025 of record WOXC01008582.1, read on the forward strand.
AAAAAGAGAGAAAGAAATAAGGGTATTAGGAGAGAGGGTTTCCTGGAGAATCTGGGAAGAGCAAGTGGGAAGATGAGTGAGTGAGGGGAGAGATAGAAAAAGCAGAAGTCTGAGCAGAAAAGGATCTAAAGGTATGATGGCCAAACTGCCCATCTACTTCTTTGGTGTGACTGGCTCATGTTCTCACTTTCTAACATGGGCCCCTCCTACTTTTCCAGGCTTCTCACACCTTTTGATGTTCTCTTCCCCACTGTCACTGGCCTCCTGGCTGCCTCATGAACAGGACTCTGCATCTTTTGGCTCTGGGCATTTTCTCTGGTGTGTTGTCTCCGCCATTAGATTGTAAGCTCTTTGAGGGCAGGGGCTATTTTTACCTCTTTTTGTATTCCTAGTACTTAGCACAGTACCTGGCACCTAGCAGTCACTTAATGTTTATTTAATGATTGATTTGATTGATGAAGACAAAAATCTGGTTGCACAGAAGGGGGTGCTCAAAGAGGAGGGGGAAAAGTGCCAATGTAAGACAAAGAATAAAGGTATGAAAGACAAGAAACTGCAGGAATTATGGGTCTGCGGGAGGGAGGAAAATCTTAGTAGAGTAGAAAATCCATTTTACCTGAGGGTCTGTCTACTCCACAGCCCTATCCCATGGCCTGGTATTGTAGATATTCATGAGTGGAGCAGAACATCTTGGCTCATTTGTATTCCCCAAGGGTTTTATCTACCCCATGGCTCTATACCATGGCCAGGTGCTATGGATATGTATGAGTGGAGTAAAGCATCCTGGCTTATCCATATTCCCTGTGGCTTGGTGTTATATGCATGTACCTGGGCCATGAGAAGCATGGCATTTGGGGCTTTGACTGGAATGTCAGAAGAGTAAATTCTCAGGAGGCAGAAGACAGATACATATCCAATCACCTACCCTGATATCACTAATGTTTTCTTCTTCTAAGAGCCTTCTTGCTTCTTCTCTTTCTTCCATATGTTGGGCATACTGTAAAGATAAAGGTCCATGTTGTAAAATTGACATCTAGATGCTCTTTTGGGGAGACAAGAGGGCCTTGAGAACACCTTGAGGCCTCCTCTAAGGGGTGCCATGAAGAACAACCATGTAAAACTTGAAGGAAAAACATTCAGATTCATTGGAAAGAGAATAGTGTGACAAGTCAATAAACTGACAAGGACTTTCTAAGGACCTACTATGTGCCAGATGTTGTGCTTGGTGCTGGAGAGAGAAGAACAAAAATACAATATATGCCTTGCCCTCAAGGAGCTTATATTCTTCTGGAGGAGAATGGAATGCAAGGTAGAAATGTAAGGTAAGCATGACATCAAAGAAGGAAGTGGGATTGGGAATGCTGCCATTCTAAGAGGAAAAGGGGAAGTAGAGAACTGGGCCTTCTAGTTAACCTCAAATTCCATAACCCTCCAGCCAGTAGAATCACCAGGGCTTCCAACATTAAGGCCATCCTTACTGTTTTTTCCCCGATAGAATATAAATCTGAAAGGAGGAATTGCTTCATTTTTTTGTCTTTGTACCCTTAGCACCTAGCATACTGTTAGGCCTGCAGCAGGAGCTTAAAAATTCCAGGTGGATTTTCTTTTTGCTCATCCCAATTTCTTATTTCTCTCAAACCTGAAACATCTTTGATGCCTCTATTCTTACACAGCACACTCAGAGCATCGGGGGTAGTTAATCCAGTACTAGCCTTGGAATCAAGAAGGGTTAAAGTCTTAGTCCTGCCTCTGAGCTATGAGCTTAGTCCTGCCAACTGGCTATGAGACCTTGGGTAAGTCACTTTAGCCTCTTGGTGTTCAATACAACTCTCTAAGACTTTGTGCTAGAGAAAAGGTCTAGACCTGCATTTATAGAGGAAATTTTCTCATCCAGGAATTCCCTGAACCAGTGAAATCACAGGTGCAGTCCCTATCCCCATCACCAATTCATTATGATGTGCAGTGTGTTTCAATGACCAGCACCAGTTCTGTCATTATTGGCAAGTGCAATTGCAGATGACTAAATGAAATGATCACCTAGAACAATGTAATAAAAGTCTGTTCACCATAGACTTATCTAACACAAGGGAAACACAGATTATTAAGTTAGAAATGCTGATTATGACATGCAATTTGCTAAGCTAGAACTTCTAAGCATAGTACATGCTAAAGTCCAAATAGAAAAACATAAGAAATGTTTCAGTTGCAAAAGTTATTTCATGCAACTTAAAATAAAAACCGGTTTTCTATTCTCACTTTCATTTCAGCAGAATAATGGATAATGATATTGGAGTGAATGCCTCATAGAATTTCATGCTTAGTTTGACACAAGAGTTTGTGTATTCAAATGCTATTGATGTATAGCTGACTATAACATCATTTAAAAAAATTTTTTTAAAAGCAATTGGGGTTAAGTAACTTGCTCAAGGTTACACGGCTAGTCACTATTTATGTGTGGGTGCTCATTTTCTGAGGCCAGATTTGATCCCGGGTCATCCCAACTCTGAGGCCGGCGCTCTACTCACAGCGCCACCTAGCCGCCCCTATAACATCATTTTAATTAACCTAAGCTCTTAAAAAAAAGAGCTGTTTGCGGTACAGTTTAAAACTACTTTTAAAATATGTAAATGTAAATCATGTCACCATTTTGAAATGTGTCTTTAAGGACTTAAGAATAAGGTGATCTTTGCATACACATTTCAAATCCTTTGCTGGATGCTTTGCTGAATTAGTGGTCAAAGTCAAAAGCCAATATATCAATGGTCAAGAAATACGTATGCAGTCCTCAAAAGATGAATTCCAAACTATTAAGCACGTGAAAGAATGCTCCAAATTACTAAGAACAAGAAAAATGCAAATTAAAATAACTTGAAGTTTTGTGTCATATCCATCAAATTGGCAAAATTAACAAAAAATTAAAAGAGTCGATGTTGGAAGGAAGATAGGTATACTGATGTCTTGTTGGTGGGGCTGGGAAACAGTACAAACATTTTGGAAAGCAATTTGAAATTATGTAAAAAAGTGACCATAACCGAAAATGTTCATAACCTTTGACCCAGAGGTACCATTACCAGACACATACTCCAAAGAGGTCATTGATAAGAAGTCCTTATATAAGCCAAAATATTTATAACAACATAGTTTTGTAGTAGCAAAGAATTGTAAACAAAGTAGATATCCATCAGCTAGAAAATGGCTAAACAAACTGTGATCCATGAATGTAAAAGAATATTACTATGTTATAAGAAATTATGAATATAATAAATACAGAGAAGCACAGAAATACTTGCATTATCTGATGCAGAATGAAGTAATCAGAGTCCAAAAATCAAAAAATAAAAACAACAAACTAATGATAACAATGAAAATGGAAAGAATTATAAAGGTAAAAATCAAACGTGAATATTACAAAATTACAAAGAATGGTTGCAAAAATACTTCCATCTTTGCAGGGTGTGGAATACTGCATATACTTTCAGACTTTTAAAATATAGTTATCAGTTTTGCTATTTTTCTCTTTCTCCTTTATAAAATGATGTGCTCACACCTATCAGAATGGCTAGCAAGACAAAACAGGAAAATGAAAAATTTTGGAGAAGATTGGGAAATTGGGAAAAAAAATTGGAGAAAATTAAAATACTAATGCATTGTTGGTGGAGTTGCAAACTGATCCAACCATTCTGGAAAGCAATTTGGAACTTCGCCAACAGGGGTATAAAACTGTACATACTGTTTGATCCAGCTATACCACTCTTACATCTGTATCCCAAAGAGATCATAAAAATGGGAAACAGACCCACATTATAGCAGCTCTTTTTCTGGTACAAAGAATCAGAAATTGATAAGGATACCCATCAATCAGGGAATAGCTGAACATGTTGTGGTATATGAATATAATGGAATACAATAAGAAATGATGAGTAGGCAGACTTCGGAAAAACCTGTAAAGTTGTACATGAACTGATGCTGAGTGAAGAGAGGCAGGAGAACATTGTATACCGTAACAGCAACACTGTGGGAGAACCCACTTTGACAGACTTAGCTCTTTCTCAGCAATGCAAGCATCTAAGACAACTTCAAAAGACTCACGATGGAAAATGCCATCCACCGTATGGAGTCTGAATGCAGATGGAAGCATACAGCTTGCTCTCTTTTCTGTTGCTTTGTTCCTTTTTTTCTCGTGGTTCTTCCTATTGGTTCTAATTCCTCTTTACAACATGACTGATGTGAAAATATGTTTAACACAAATGCATATGTAGAATCTATATCAGATTGCACAACATCTTGGAGAGGGGAGAAGGAAGGAAGAGGGAGAAAATTTAGAACTCAAAAATCGTATGGAAGTAATTGAAAACCAAAAATAAATTAATAAAAAAATAAAAACATATGATGTGTTATATAGGATGGCTCTCTGAAAGAAGGAAGAATTATTTGCTATATGGGATACTGGGAGAAATTCTGGTGATGTAAAAAACAAAATATATCAATAAAAATGTACTTAAAAATTATCTTTTAAAGGCCTATAGTCAAAGACCTTAAAGAGGACACAATTTCCTAGTGCCAAGTTCATCAATATCTGAAAAAATAATGATGTAGAAAGTTTGATCTAGTGCTAGAGATTTCTTCCTTTACTATTATTTTCACTCTTGACTAGTAATTGATAAAATATCTTTTTTTTTTTTTTTTTGCTTTTTGGAGGGCAATTGGGATTAAGTAACTTGCCCAAGGTCACACGGCTAGGTTTTTATTTGTGTGTGCATTAAGTGTCTGAGGCCGGATCCAAACTCAGGTCCTTCTGACTCCAGGGCTGATGCTCTACTCACTGTGCCAATTGATAAAATAGCCGCCCCAATTGATAAAATATCAATGAATATTCTCTTGGATTTGTATCAGGGAGACAGATGTAATTACTAAAGCACAAGAACTTTAAGTTATAAAAAAAGAACTTTAAGCTATACCATAGAAATAAAAACCAAAATTTCTATTTTTTAGTTTGCATCTTTAATACAAATCTAATAATGAATGTTTCCCTTGATATTTGTGAAACATTATTATGTAATTAGTTAAAAGGTAGCATTAGTCTATAAAAAGTACAGGAGATAACTTTTTGTTTTTACTTCTTGTTTTCAAATCAAAAACAATAAAAATATTTTACTTGGGGAGTCAAAAAGACCCAGATTCAGTTTTGATCTTGAGCAAACCACTTAATCCCTCCTGTTCTCAGGTCATTCTCTAAGATAGTTGCAAAGAAAGAACCAAATTGCATTAGAGAGAGAGACTGCTACTGGGAGCTTTTCACTGATGAAATCACCAAGTTTACTCTAAATAAAGTTAGAACAAAACCCTTATTTCACAACTTCTACCTGGACAAAAGAAAAAAGAATAATAGACATTAATAATGACATTTAAAGGTTTGCTTGAGTTTTTGTTTCATCTTTCAAAGAAATTTTTTTTTACAAAAGATACTTTTTTTGGGGGCGGAGCCAAGATGGCAGAGTAGAAACAGCTCTTCCAAGCCTCTCTGCCCCCAGATTCTCCGCAAACTATGTAAAAAAGGACTCTGAAAATCTTCTGGAGCCCCAGCACCCACAGAACGACACAGAGAAGCTAACCTCCCGCTGAGGACAGCCCAGCACCCTGCAGGAAGGACCAGCGCAGTGGTCTGGGAGCCGGCAGCGAGCAGAGCGCAGGAGCCGAGCCGAGCCCAGGTCCACGTGAGCCGAGGTTTTAGCCCCAGGGCGGCAGGGCCAGCAGCCGGCTGGAGGAACCCCAGAACACCAGGAACTGTGGAGACGCCAAAATTATCAACATAGACTTGCCTAGGACAAAGTAAGAGGTTAGTGTCCTATGGACTTTGGGACCTGTATTTGGGAATGCGTCAGCTCCCTCCCCTGGGGGCTGAGCTGCTGAGGAGACACGCCACTGTGTAGTTTTCAGAGGCATTTCCGGCTCCCAGCCTACAAATCGTGGGGAGATCCAGCGATCAGTCTTGGGGGGTAATCGCTCTTGCTTTAACCTCCCTGGATCTGGATTGTGATCTAGGGTGGAAGTTGTGGGTGGGTTTACAGCTTGCCAGAAACGGAAGTTGCCCCCCACACGTTCGGGACGAAAATTCCTCTATCTGGCCTTAAAGCCATAGTGTGGCAACAAGCCCAAAAGTCAAGTAATTAAGTGGCAACATGCCAAGGCAAAGGAAACAGAAAAATGCAACCCTAGACTCCTATTTTGGGGGCATAGAGCGGGAAAAGGACTGTGAGGTCAGAAGTCCTGCTCCAAAAGCCCCAGGGGAAAACACGAGTGGGTTGCAGGCCATAGAGGACCTTAAAGAGGACTTTAAAAATCAAATAAGAGAAGTGGAGGAAAAATTAGAAAGAGAAATGAGAAGGATGCAGGAAAAGTATGAAATGAGGGTCAACAGCCTGACTGAGGAAAACAACACCTTAAAAAATAGACTAGCTCAAATGGCAAAGGAGGCCCAAAAGGGCAATGAGGAGAAGAATGCCTTAAAAAGTCGAATTTGCCAGATGGAAAAAGAATCTCAAAAGTTCACTGAGGAGATTCATTCCTTCAGAGTCAGACTGGAGCAAATGGAAGCTAATGACTTTATGAGAAATCAAGATGCTGTTAAGCAGATCCAAACAAATGAAAGAATAGAAGGCAATGTGAAATATCTCATGGGAAAAACCACTGACCTGGAAAATAGATCCAGGAGAGACAATTTAAAAAATTATTGGACTACCTGAAAGCCATGATCAAAGAAAGAACCTAGAAATCACCCTTCAAGAAATTCTCAAGGAAAACTGCCCTGATGTTTTAGATCCACAGGGCAAAATAGAGGTTGAAAGAATCCACCGATCACCTCCTGAAAAAGATCCCAAAAAGAAAACTCCCAGAAATATTATAGCCAGGTTCCAGAATCCCCAGATCAAGGAGAAAATACTACAAGCAACCAGGAAGAAACAATTTCAATATTGTGGAAACACAATCAGAATAGCACAGGACCTGGCAGCTTCTACACTGAGGATCGAAGGGCATGGAATATGATGATATTCCAGAGGGCAAAAGAACTGGGAATGAACCCAAGGGTCACCTACCCAGCAAAACTGAGTATTTTGTTTCAGGGGAAAATATGGTCATTCAGTGGAATAGAGAGGACTTTCAAGCATTCTTGAGGAAAAAACCAGAGTTGAATAGAAAATTTGACATCCAGACACAAGAAGGAAGAGATGCCTGAGAAGGTAATCAGGGAAAAGAAATCAAAGGAACTTATCAAAGTTGAACTATTTACATTCCTATATGGAAAAGCAATAACTGTGACTGATGATATCTTTCTCACTATGAAAATAATGGGAGAAGGGGGTGTGGTCATATGAATACATATGTGACTGTGTGTGTA